>PVJA010054856.1:0-11411 GCA_004027025.1 Myocastor coypus
TTCAAATGATGGGCATTTTGGTTGTTTCCAAGATTTGGCTATTACAAATTGGGCTGCTATAAACATAGGTGCACAGTTATCGCTATGGTATGATGTTTTCAGTTCTTCTCGGAAAATATCCAGTAGGGGGATAGCTGGATTGAACGGAACTTCCAATTCTAGTTTTGTAAGGATCCTCCACACTGCTTTCCATAATGGTTGCACTAGTCTGCACTCCTACCAGCAGTGGAGAAGGGTTCCTTTTTCCCCACAGCTTTTCCAGCATTTGTTGCTGATTGATTTCTTTATGATAGCCATTCTTTCTGGGGTGAGATGGTATCTAAGTGTTGTTTTGATTTGCATTTCACGAATAGCTAGTGATGTGGAGCATTTCTTCATGTATTTGTAGGCTTGCTGTATTTCTTTCTCTGAGAAGTGTGTGTTCATCTCAGATGCCAATTTCTGGATTGGGTCTTTGAATTTTGGAACCCTAATGGTTTTTAGTTCTTTGTAGATTCTAGATAGAAGACCTTTGTCTGAATACTTGTTAGTTAAAATCTTTTCAAAATGTGTGGGTCGTCTTTTCATTCTGTTAGTGATTTCCTTTGACATGCAGAAACTTCTTAGCCAGAGGAGGTCCAATTGTTGATGCTTTCAGGTGCTAAACGTGCAATTTGATTTCCGTCCATGAACTTTTTGCCTACTCCGATATCTTCAAGATTTCCTCCCACTTTCTCTTCCAGGAGATTTAATGTTTCTCTTTTAATATTTAGATCTTTAATCCATTTCGACTTTATTTTCCTGCATGGTGATAGACTAGGGTCAAGTTTTAGTTTTTGGCATGGAGAGAGCCAATTTTTCCGGCACCATTTGTTAAAGAGCTATCTTTCTTCCAGTAAACATGTTTGGCTCAGTGTGTTTGTGTTTGCTTCTGCATCCTCTAATCTATTCCATTGATCTTCAGGTCTATTCTTTTGCCAATACCATGCTGATTTTATTACTGTAGCTTTGTAGTATAACTTTAGGTCAGGAATTGTAATGCCTCCTGTTGTACCTTTATTGCCGAGAATTGTCTTTGCAATTCTGGGTCTTTTTTGGTTCCAAATAAATTTTAGGAGTGACTTCTCCAGTTCTGTGAGGTATGTCGATGGTATTTGGATAGGAATTTAATTAAATCTGTACAACAATTTAGGGAGTATGACCATCTTCACAACTCAGAGGTGTCCCAAATTTTATGGTCAAGGAGATTATGGGACCTCAGAGGAAAGGGATACATGAACTATAGTGCGTCTAAGGAGAGTCACCCAGAGAAAAACATTCTCTCAGGCTTTCACAGAAAGCAAACTGGTCAAGCAATGGCCGTGACTCGTCCCGAAGGCTGACACTAACAACAGTTCTACAAAGTAATGTATATGGTCCCAAACTTAATCCTGAGGGGATTTGACCCTTGAAGATACAAAAAAGAAAAAAAAAATGTTTTGTTATACAGGTCTTGCTTTGACTTGCCCTTGATCACCCTTGATTTGGGGGAAGATGGCCACTGTTGTGTTGGCATCGGGGAGGAAGCCGCAGCCCTGCCACCCAACGTGGGTGTGGCTATGAATGGAAGCAAAATTCTGACAGATGCTTTTGTTTGAAAACCGAATTGTCGGCCAGCCAAATAGCTCAGCGGATTAGGGGCGAGGGGTTTGGATCCTTCGTGTCTCAAGGCCTTCACTGCGCGTTCAATAACAAAATAGGATTTAATGCTGAAGACAGCTGTATGGGTCAGCAAGTCCAATCTCCTTATTTGTAAGCAGAAAATTAAGGCCCAGAAAGAATTTTAAGGATGTGGTTAGGCAGGGCTTCCAGATCGCCTGCAGGACTTCTTTACTACACTGCGATGTTACGTCATTTGGCTGCCCCTAGACTTCATGCAAACCTCACTTTGCTTTGTCAGCTCAGAAATACAATAATATTTTGAGTATAGCTAGTTCTGCTCACAAAAGTGTCTTACTTCCACACTAAGAGTACACTTTGTGGGCTGGGGATATAGCTCTTTGGCATAGCGCCTGCCTGGCAAACATGAGGCTGAGTTTAATTCCCAGTACCAAAACAAACAAACAAAACAGACAAACAAAAACAAAGAAGAACCAGAAGATTCACTAATTATATTTATTTCTAGATTTATTTTAAAAGTCTTAAATTTTGTACTAAATGCATGTTTGAAATGCCGACTTTAAACAGCATAGTCTTTTTTTTATTTAGTTGGTTTCTAAGACAGAGAAAAAGCTTAGAGAGAGAATAGAAGAAGTTTCAAGATCCTAGCTCAAAAATTATTCAGCAACTGCCTCCTGGACAGACAGCTTTGCACATAATGCTGGGGCTCCGGGATGCCACTTCTGCCTTCCCATAGTTGGTGGGGATCTGCTATCATTTTGGTGCAAACCTCAGACAGTTAACGCATTCAGCTACTTCAAGGGGGGCAGTTTTGCCATCCTCATGGAATCGAAGGTATGCCTCTTTGTACAACTTTACAGATTAAATTTAATGAGGGAGGGCTGTAGACTGTGGCTGAAAGAGGAGGCCTGTGATTGTACGATTCAGAGAAACAGCTGAGTCCCAGCTTTTTGATCACTAAAAGGCACACAGAAAAAACAGAGGGTTGACTGTACTAACGAAGACACATGTGCATACATTCATGCATGAGAAGGCCCCAGAGCCGGTCTCCCTCTAGCAGGCCTTGTGAAGAGACCTAAGGTAAGATGAACACAAACTACCCTAAGAACATGGAGGAGTTCCATACTGAGCAACAGGGAGCTAGAAACCTAAACTTTTAGGAAGCAAAAGTAGAAGCCTGGGGAAAAGCTGGCCTCGCAGAGCTCACCACGGCCTTCCCTAGCCTACTGCATCGTGGCCAACAAAAAGGAATAGATCACACTCAGGGCCGGCAATCCACGACAGCTAATAGATTGCAGCACTTGTGCCGCCACACAGTGACGTCACGCATACTCCCCTGAACCCAAGGCAAATGAGGCCTTATCCTTTGCATCTGCTCATGTCCTGTCCACATCTTACCTTGGTAAAGAGGAGAAAAAAGCCATTTCTAAGATATGGGCTAATTTTTTTTAAAAAAACTTGTACTGTCTTACAAAAAGTTGAAGGAAGAGGTAGCAGGCAGAGCCGCGGGCTGCACTCTGTGACTGCACCCCTGGGAGCGCACATTCTGCCAGACCCACAGGTCCTGTGACCACCAAGGGGAAGAGCATCGCTTGCTATGGGAGCCAGGTGCACCAGTATCTGCACTCTGCCAAGCTGTAGGGACCTGGCTTAGTGGCAGCCACTGATGCCAGCGCTCCACAGCTTTTATTGCCTTTCTCCTTGCTCAGTGTGCAGGGGGTTAGGCTGTGAAGGGAGGAAATGCTTGTCTCCTTTCTCCAGCTGTGTTGGAAAGGCAGGGAAAGTGGCTTATCTGGAAGAGGGCAAGAAGGGCTAAGAATTGGCCGGAGAATCTTCAAGGGGTTGCTCCGCTCACCCCAGAGCTCTTTCTTCTTCAAGAGACCCTTAACTAATACACACTTTGAACCATGGCTGCAATTTGAGCCCTGAGGAGCTCCTCTGTTCAAAAGAACTTGGAATGCTCTCTGTCTGGCTGTTGGCACCTAGTACTGAGGGTTTCCTTTTCAGTACTTTTCATCTTGAAGGCAGAAGGGCAGGTACAATATTTGTGCCTTTCACAGGCTCCTTGCAGCTCCCTTTTCCCAGCAGCGAGTGTCCTGGTGTCTATGAGTGCAATACAGGCATTGTTCAGTGCACACACACAAGGCATTTAAATCATTCTCCATGGTATATTTAAAAAAATCTCAATCCCAAACTCTTGATTTTCTAAGGAAAAAAATTCAATTTCATTTTTATTGATCATTTGTTCTTTTAACTGTATTTCTCCTGCCTTCTAGTACTCCTTTGAGCATCTGAACTTTCAATATCTGCCTCAGATTGGAGTTACCAACATGCTGTACCGACACCAAGACCTGACACTGACCTCTTTCTTCCCCTACATGAGCAGCTCCCCAAAAGACTCAACCACACACCAATTTGCTACCCAAAAAGCAAGGTGGCACCCAGAGCAATGATCCCTTTCTTCACTCAGCCCTTCTTACCCAACAAGGCTGACCGAGATCAAGCTGCAATGCCCTTTGCAGCCTTGTAATTCTGTAGTTTTGAAGCTTACTCAGAAAAGGATGAAACAAGAAAGGGCTCTCTTGTAAAGCTGCCTCATCTCTCTATATATCTGGGCTAGAGCCGGGGAATCAGCTTCCACATTTCCATACCCCAATCCCATAATGACCCAGCACTGCTGCTGTGGTTCCTAAATGTATCTTGCATACATTCATGCTTTCTAACCCCATTTCTCTACCTCTGTCTAGCTTCCGGCACCTGGCCTGAAGAGCAGGCTCTTATACCAAGGTTTGCCAGCCTTTGATACTTCCCCAGCCCTACTAGTGTGCTAACCCACTTCTTACCCAATCCATTTCTTATTAGGAGACCAGAATAACCTTTACAAGATGCACACATGGAATTTCATCAGTCCTAGTTTAACATTGTCTCTGGCCCCCACTATTCCTAAGGCTGTGCTCCCAAGCCTTAATAATGCAGTAGCTGGCAGGCTTTCTCAGCTTCTCATAGGTGGAGCCCCTTTCCATATCTTGGCTTTCTTGTTTGCTCTTCTCTTTGTCTAAAACAGTTCCTTCCAGGGCTTTTACATCCCAGGGCATGCATGCATGTGTGTGCAAACACATACACATGCACAAGCACATACACATACACACTCTCCTTTTTGTCTGCCCACTGCCTATCCTTTCTTAAAGCTCAGTTTAAATGCCAGTGTTTTGGAGAAGCTGTCCCTGGCCATCTAGAGTAGGGACCATATGTAAAGCTGCCCAAAGCACCTGTATCTTATTTTCATTAGTGACTCTTTAGTGTTTACCTATGCCCAGCAGAATCTCCACAAGGGCAGGGGAGCACGCCTGTGTTGACTCTTGTACCCCAAGGCCTAGGACCAAGTTTGATACTTAAGACTCTTAAGAAAGTATACGTAACCAAAAGAGGGAAAATGGGAAGAGTGAGGGGTGAGATAGAAAGTATTCATAATCTTGCCAGGCATTGCAGTGATTGTGGTGATGCACGCCTGTGCTAATCCCATAGCACTCAGGAAGCTGAGGCAAGAAGATCGTTGTGAGTTCAAAGCCAGTCTGGGCTACAATGTGAGCTCAAGGCCAGTCTGAATTGCACAGTGAGGTACTACCTCAAAGAGACAAAAAATAAAAAAGAATTCACAATCCTGCACCTCCCTATATTTCTCACCCATTTTAGATGAGGCTGAAATGATAAGACACAGAAGTGAAGTGATAAAAGATAAAATAGGACGATGATGGCAGTGCTTTCAGATATTGTTCTAGACAAAGTAACAGGACTTGGCTTTTTAGAAAAGTTGGCGTGCTACCTTCTATTTTATTTCTAAAATGTTCCACATGGAGATAATACCCTAGAAAAATATGTAAAATGAGGGGGAAAATGAACTTAGCCCTCACAAACTCAGGCTTCCTCTCCCACAAAGATATAAAATAAGGAAGTGTCCTCTGGCTCCATGTCCTAGGATGGGCCTTTGTGGTGATCCAGAACCCAGGGAACATGATGAGTGCAGCCACTGGCACATCTTAGCAAACTGCAGCATGTTCCCACATGTTAGAAATGCACAAATCCAAACCCTTCAGAGCCCACTATGAACATATGTCTGTCTGAGAAGGGAAGACTTTCACCCTGGTGCAGTGAGCAAGTCACTTTAGAATCAAACTTTTGCGAGGAGAGCAAGTGCCCAGCAAGCAGCTATCCTCTGAACACAATAATGGAAGGATGCGCAACTGAGCTGATCTGGCAAAAGCAGTTCACAAATGCAAATACCAATTAGTCCCGACCTACCCTACAAAATTTTTTCAGTTAAAACAATGTTCCATGTAACATTGAAGTATCCTTCTACCCAATATGTTTCAGACATTGGTATTTTCCATTTTGTTCCTATCTCTCTCCCTCTCCCTTTCTGGCCTCATCTTTTGGTAAGAAGAGAAACGACACAGACAGAATTAGGATGCAAATAAATGAATGGTTGGGCAGCTTTCGAGATCTCTGCTCATCAAACAGATGCTAAGTTACACCCATCAACAGTGGCAATCATAATACATAATACAAAGGCAGACACAAATCTCATGAAGCAAAGTAGGAGTAGCTTATTTTGTTGGTCAAGGCCAGTGATAGTCCTATTAGTGCATAAACTTGTACAGATACTCTGAAGGCTGATTTATGTTCACTGTAAACTTTGTCAGCATAGCTACTGCTATAAATTTAGTGAGTTTAGGCAATGTGGCTGCTCAGAGTGGAAAAGCACAAGCTAGTAATGCTCCTTAGAGAATTTCTCTGAGAAATAGTTCAGGGCTCAAAAGAACCATAAATCTCTTCATTAGTACAAGCCACATTTAGATGAGAGTAATTGAGAAGCCTTTTTATTAGTAGTATGTGTCAGAACAACAAAGGCACAGGAATTAAAAGAATCACACAGATCAGAATTTCACATTAACATCAAATGTTTTTCCAAACTACTTACATCAGTGTCAGGTCCCTTATCTGCACCCGGACAAGAAAAAGTAACAAATTCATGGCACCTCTTGTGAACCACAAAACAGCAAACTGGTGGAGAGAAAAGAAAATGAACATTAGAATACTCTAGATTTATCATATGAACTTTGTTTACCAAACAGGGCAACTTCCTATTAGGAATCATTTTAACTTTAACATAGATAGAACCTTATATACACTGATCAAAGGTACTTCATTTAAAAATTAGGAATATTTTGTACTGACTGGAACCATAGACAACAGTCACAAGATGCCAATGCTCACAGGAATAAAGGAGACCAAAATTCTGGCTCCTACTATCTTGAGTTGAGGGGCAGGAGAGCTAGAGATTTAAAGACAGTTTCATAAACAGGAAATAAAATATTTAAAATACAGTATTTTGTACTATCCTATCCCCTTCTGTACCTCTATGTTAGCATTACATACCCTATGGGTAAAATAAAAATTAAATAAAAGGGAACAACTTATTGTAAATAATACATGACTATTCCTAACTGCAGGCTGCAGGGCTTCTTCAGCAGAATTCTGAACATACAAAACTCATTATGCTACTAGCCCAACCTACAGACAACAATCCACTGAAATGAAAAACTGTTGGGGGCAGCCTCATATCTTTTAGACCACAATTTACCTAGGTGGTGCAGATGATGTCAGTGGTTGGGAAGATCCCTATAAATAGTGCAAAATCTACTACAAGCAAGTATTTTCCCAGTCAATATGGTTTTGAAAACTAATCCCAAAGATGAATCAATAAAATACCTGTCAAAAGAAATGAGTAAGTAATCCCTAAGGGACTTTCTCAGATGGCATAACATGGAGGACACAAAATAAATGATCCAGTGTTTCATTCAAGAACAACTTCTACTATACTAGTGGTGTTTGTGGAATAACAGATATGCCTACAAATAGTATACCCTCAGAAGTATTGGGAGAGGCCTAAGTCTCTACTGCATGCTCTGGCTAGAATGTTTGTTTCTCTAAAACCCATCTTGAAATTTGGTGGCCATTGTAGTGGTGTTGGGAGGTAGAAACATGATGAGGCTTCAGGTCGCGGGTTTTTTTTACCATCATGGGTGAAATTAATGATATGGCCTAGTCTCAGGTATTCCTTAAGACAGCAAAAAGGAGCTAGGTCACTGCACAAAGAAGACTAGAATGTGTCATATTCCTGGCTCATACACCATTTTCTTCTCTCATGATAATGTAACTCTGCACATGTGCTGGTAGGTGGAGTTTCAAGAGGTGAGTCATGTAGGTGGCTGGAAAAGAATAGCAGGTTTGCTGAGCACTAAAGTCCTAAGAGGAGACTGAATACTAAGCCAAGTAAGTACTGAATAGCTGCTTTGAGGGCCTTGAGTGTCCATGAAGGAATTCACAATATCTCTGATAAACAGTGGGAGCTACTGAAAGGTTTACAACAAACAGTAACACACACAAGCAATGATTTGAAAATACTAATGGTGGGGAGTGATAGGAATTTAAAGGTCCAGTTAGAAGCCCCCTGCATAGTCTAAGTATAAAAATAACTGCCCACTATTACTCAGGCTGCTAAAAAACAGGAAATGAGACTGGAGAACTGCAGAACTGATGAGCCTTGCTGCCTTATCACACAGTCCCATTTAGGGAGCATTTCTGAGTGAGAGGAAAGATGGGAGGGATGGACAGACTAACGAAGGAGGGGCTCAGCAGAGGTCACCCGCTCACTCTGTGGTTAGGCCAGGATTCCTAAGCTTTGCCTCACTCCAGCCTCCTTCCCTTCCACTGTGTCATATCCACTCACAGAATTTCAGGGGCAAAAAGAATATAGGTATAAAATATACCTTTTTTATACAGGTAGTAAGAACAAGGTACACAACAACAAACTCTTTACATATCACATACACACATTTATATAAAGCCAAAGGAAGAAGATATCACTTGGCCGTAGTACAGAAGTGGAATTAGGGATGAATTTCTTTCTCAAAGCTATCTTTTAAAGTAGCTATGATATGATATAACTGTAAAAAGTATACTTTCTTGAAAAAGGAAACAAGGGCTGGGGAGATAGCTCAGTAGAATAAGCACTTGCTGGGCAAATGCAAGGGCCTGAGTTCAATCCCTGGTTCAAAAAAAAAAGAAAAAAAAAAAAAAAAAAAAAAAAAAAAAAAAAAAAGAAGAGAGGAAACAGGTCCCTGGTATTGAGTAAGTAAAAAAACTAAACCAGTAGGAACTCTCCACAGAAGTTAATGAATAAAGATCTTTTATAGTGAGCATCCCTTCAGAAGTGAAGCTGCTCTAGGTGAAGGATTCTCAGGCTGCCACAGGTATCTGTGGAGCCCTCACCTGCCTGCTAGGCAGACAGGCTGGCACAGGAAGTGTGGGTGGGGGGTAGAGGATCCTGGTTGCCAACCTGAGACAAGCTTGGTGCAGCACTGCTCCTAGGAGCCCTCGGAGCACTGCCCTTTCCTCCTTGCTGCAGCCAAGTGCATCCTGATCACAAAATTCCCCAAGGATAGGCGACAAAGCAGTACCGTGAAGGCGCAAATTAATCTGATCTGCTCACTGCCTTAGACACAAAGGCACTAGGATGAGAAAGATCAATTACTAGAGGGAAGAGGTTACAACAGCATCATTCCCTCATCACAATTTATTATGGAGACAGTGTTGTGAAGGAAACAAAATAAGCATTCTGGTCTCCCACTCATTCATTCAAGTTTTTCTTTTTAAAAAAACCTATTTATGTGTTGAGGGCAATACTACTAAGAAAACTCATATTTTTGGAGCAGCAATTTGGTTCTGTATATGTATATGCCATTTCTATTTGCATTTACACATCAATGCAATTACATACCTTTAGCTGGGAGTATTTCTATTTATAGCTCAAAACATTTTCTTACTTCAAATTTTATCCTGAAAATGAACCAGGCTCTTCTTGCTTGGTATAACTTTTGGGGCCGCAAATTCTTCATTTATTTACAGAAGACTTCCTGCCAGCCTGCTCTAGAAGTCCCTCCCCTCCTTCCACACATGCAAGCTTCTATGAATGGATTCATTCAACAGGAGGCAGACCAGCAGTCATGTGTATGCAGTCTTCACAGGACAATCCAAGTTGGATAAATATCCTCTAAGCTCGTCAGAAAATTCTCGACTTAGAAATGACTTATGTCCAAAGGAGAAGAAAGAACAATTTGCCTGTGCCTGTATGAGACAGGAGAGAAAGCGCCACTGTTGCCCCCTCCCATCCCCACCCTCAGAGAAGGAACAGGGAAAACAACCTTGGAACTAGGCAGGTAGCATTTGCCCAAGAAAGTCTGTCCCAGAAAACTGAGCAAAGGCCAGAGATTCTAAAATCACTGATGGCTAGCCTCAATTTCTGGTTTCAAGTTATGAACTGAACTGGACAATGCAGTTTGTAAGATAATATAGTTAAAACATTTGAGTAGTTTTTCTAGAGTAGTGGAAGAAAAAGAAGAAAACTGGTTCAATAAAATAAGGGAATGTATTTGGTTACATGGAGATGACCAGCTTAGATTTTCCTCTGGCTTAACACTGAGAGACATTATTTTTATCCTTTCTAATTTAAATTTTAAGGGAATGCACATTGCTATGCTATCTGAAGCAAAGTGAGTTGGGGAGGTGGAGAAACAAAGTGGCATCTGCCACATGGCACAACTTACATGGGTATCTGCTTTGCTTTGCAAGCAGGAAGGTAGATTAAAGAGAGCTGCCACTGGGCAGAATGGAAGTGGAGACACACATCATGTTAGGAAGAATAACCCACTAAGATGGAGATTCATTTTCAAAGACTATGGGTCACTTGTGTTTGCATAACCAAATGAGAGGTTTCAAAATGGGAAGCTATTCTATAGCTTAAAGACACAAAGCTCTCTAAGAACAAAATCACTTTCTTCTAAGCCTCTATCTGACCTGTTTATGCTTCCAAACAGAGATGTATGACACATGAAAGGCACAAATCACACTACATGAAGCAATGGGACAAAAAGGAAGACAGACCACAGCACAGAGAAATAATGGCTCTTCTAAAACTGAACAATTTAGCTATCCCTACCACTTGCTAATCTTGTGTATGGAGATACACAATCTGAATGGAAATTAAGGAGAATTTTCTCCACTTGTTAGAACAGAATAACAGCCACCTAATTATGACCCAGGAATTCACAACTAATTCAAATAAAAACCAGAAGTGTGGTATGACACTGTCATATATTAACAAGTGCTCAACTAATGCCTCTTAGTTTGAAGAGAACAAAACTCATTTAAAGGGTATGTAGAAAGCAACCAACATGAGCGCAGTCATACTCCTTGAAACATTGCTCTTTCCAGGAAGGTGAGAATGAACTTGTCTACAGTGGCCCATAAGATACTCATTGGGGGCCTCAGAGTCATTTCTCTGTCACAAGTCATGGTCCTGTGGACAAAAACTTTGGAGATCTTCCTTCTGGATATTGTATCCTAGAGAATTCCTTATTTATACACACAGGTCCACCAAAAGAGTATGGTCCAAAGATGCTCAGATAAAGGAATCAGCTGGGTTCCAGCCCAGCCCAAACCGCACCGTTGGCAGCTGAGCCTGCCCACCCGCCACTGGTAAGCCCCTGCGACCCTCTGCCCCGCCTCTGCGTTCCCGCGACTAACTTCCTGTTCCAGCCCAGCCCAAACCACACCGCTGGGAGCTGAGCCCGCCCCGGCTGGGTCAGGATCCTTGGCCTGCCTTCCCTTTCCCCGCCCCACCCCTTTTTTTTTTTTGAACCCCTCCAGCCCAA
>PVJA010054857.1:0-11410 GCA_004027025.1 Myocastor coypus
CTATATGTATTAATCTAAACTGATCCGATGATGAAAATATGTAATATAACCATTGTTAAATTTAAACAATAAAAGAATTGAAAAAAAAAAAAAAGAAAGGACTCACCCGAAATAAATAAATAAACCTCACCTAGATCAGAACAGTGGCTACTCCCTTCACTGTCCTCCCCTTCTTTCTTTTTGTCCCTTGTTTCTCTTTCATTTCTTCTGTTTCTTCCTCTTTCCCTATGATTCTTTCTCTTTCCCCCTCATTCCCTGTCCCAGTTACAAAAAAAAAAGAAAAGAAAAACATTTTAAAAGAAAATAAACTGTCTTCTAATTTCTCCCTTGGGGATGAATCTATTCAGATTTTAATACTTTCTTGGAGAAAACTGGGAAAAATATTTTTTCTGATCATTTGTCTTTAGATTCTCATACTTAGTGAAGTAGCAAATGGTGGTTTTTAATACTTTTCTAATATCTTTCCACATTTGTGTTATTTCTTCACAAATACACATATGTACTGTTTTTCCCTAGCCCATGTGAGAATAACTTACAGCTATTAATTACCCTTGCACGCCAAATACTTCAGCCTATGTCTACTAAAACTAAGAATTTTTCTTACATAGTCGCAAAATAATCACCAGTAAAATACTACTACTTCATGTGCATTCCAAATTCAAATGTTGCCAGTTACTTCATTGTGGTCTTTTATAGCATTCACCCCTGATCTTTGCTCCAATCTGGCACCAAGCATACATCTCAGTTGTCCTTACCCTGCTAGAACAGTTTGTCATCAAGTCTCTGTTCGTAATGGCACAAGTCAGTTCTGTTGTGGAATGGTTACCTGCTTGACTTGGTCAGATGTTCCTCATAACTATATTCAAGGTCTATACTTGCATAAGGAGCAACAGAGAAAGTAGGCCATACTCTTCTTTGGGGACTAGAGAAGGTGTGTGATGTCAGCTTGTCACTCTTTCTTGTGTGTTCAAGTGTACAGTTGAGGTGACATCCACTATATTTCTCCACCATCCACATATATTTTTCTCTTTATAATTTACAATATGTAATTTGTGGAGAAATAACTTTGATTCTTTCCAACAAACTTATACCAAATATTTTGGGCTGCTTGCTTAAATTATTCCTATGTCCTTTGCAAAGTATTGGTTTTAAACTATCCCATTCCTGCTCTATATTAGTATTATAAAGACGACTGTTGAACTTAGGATGACTGCTGTCATATGGAGTAAAGACTATCACTACACAGATACCAGGCCACCAGATAGCAAGTAATGCCTTTGTGTGAAAGAACAGTTTGAACTTAACTTTCAAAGATAAGATGATACAATAAATACTTAAGATGTAGCAAGAAAAAAAGTTTTTCCTTCCCTCTCTTTTTTGACATATTAACTCATTTTCCCTGATTCATGAATTCTGTTTTATTCTATGTAGTAACTATAGGACTTTTCTTCAGTCCTATGTTATCTTTAATGTTCATTTAGTGTCAAACCACTGTTATACTTCACAGCACAAGATGTTTCCAGATTACGTTACATGTCTTTTGCACTACCTTTAGGAGCAGCTATTTCTCCAAAATGTGCTGGTTCTGCTCACTGGACAATGATATTTATACAGTAAGATCTTACATTAACTGTGTTTAAGATTACTGGCACACAAGTAATTCTAGGCCCTTTCAAGGAGCAGAGTTACAGATGAGATCTTCAAATCCAATCCAACACCACAGAATTCGTCCTCTTCTCCCATCGTAAACTGGTATCTTCCTTCTTTCAAACTGAGAACACTGGCCTCAGCAACTTTAGTAGGATCACTCACTTGCGCAGTCCCATAATCATACTCAAAACATTTGCAAAATCACTATACTATGCCACAATGAATGAGAAGCTTCCAAGGCAAAGATTTGTTTATTGCTCCTTCCAACTTTAGATAACTAGTATACATGCAAAAGTTGGATTTTGGCCAGGAAGATAGCTCAGTGGCTTAAGTGCCTGCTCAAAAGTTGGAATTTTTTTTCTCCTATTGGATTGGTTATGTTATAGACCTGGTATATAATGAGGTTTTCCTATGACTATATGCTTCCAATCATCTTAAAGAATGGAAACATGTGTATAACATAGTTTGGTACTCTTTTTATTGATCCCTTTCCCCTCTCTGTCCACCTTCCTCTCTTCTTCAAATTCCCTCTACCCATCTTTGTTCTTATTGATATTATTAATCTTACCTTCTGGTTGTGTATGTAAGGTTTATGTCCGTTGACATTATTAGGTTCCGACATTGCCAGTTCTGCAAATAATCCATTGCAATTGTGGAATACTGGACTATGTATACCATTACTTTCTCTTAGTTCAGTGAGAAGAAACTTTTGTACTAACAATGATTAGAAAAATTATCATGTCTACATCCTATGCTCTGTATAACTACTATGAGGACAGTAATATGCACTGTATCAATTATTTGGAATGTACTACTAATGTGTTTTGAAAATGTCATATTGTTATTTCTTATTAAAAGTAAAAAAAGTGATTTTTATGTTCCTTGCAAGGTATATTTTTATTCAATTTATTCCTTCCTCCCCTCACCCACTCTTTTCACCTACATTCTCATGGACCCCTTCCAATTTGCATTTTGTTTGCACTTGGCCTTGTTCAGAGGAGAATGACTACATCATAGTGAAGGTTCTGTGTCTAATTTAATTTACTGAACATTATATTGTCCAGGTGCATTGATTTTCTGCAAAATGTTTCATACTTGTCCTTCCTTATAGTCAAGGAGTATTTCGTTATGTATAGATACCACATTTTCTTTTCCCAGACATCTGATGACGGGCATATGGGCTGCTTCCAGGATTTAGCTATTATGAGTTGTGCTGCTATAAACACTGGTATAGTAGGATGTCTAGTACTTTGAGGAGAATACCTAGACCGTGGATCGTTAAGTCGCATGGAATTTTTAATTTTAGTTCATTGAGGATGTTCTGTAATGATTTACATAGTAGTTATAATAGTTTACATTCACATCCACAATGTAGAACAGTTTCCTTTTTGCCACAGCCACACCAGCATCTGTGAATGCCTAATTTCATGGTATTTTCTGCCATTCTTTTTGGTGTAAGATAAGCCATTGTTTTAACTTACATTTCTTTAATAACTATGGATGTGGAAGATTTTTTCATGTATTTTTTAATCATTTTATTTATTCCTCGGAGAAGTATCTGTTCATTTCACGTGTCCATTTATTCATTGGTTACCTCACTTTAGGGGTTCTAATTATTTTTTAGTTTTTTATGTATTTTAGATATTTGTCCTCTGTCTGAGGAATGGGTAGCAAAATGTTTCTCATTCTGTAGGGTGAATCTTCCTTCTAATAATTGCTTCATTCGTCATATGGAGAGTTTTAATTTGATATAATCCAATTTGTTGCTTCCTGCTGTCATTTCTTGTGCAGCTGTGGTTCTGTTTAGGAAATTTCTTCACCCATGCATGAGCTCAAGTGTGTTACCTATTTTACAATAGGTTCAATGTTTGTGCTTTCATGTTTAGATCTTTGATCTATTTTGACTTTAACTTGGTAGAAGGTGGAAGACATGGCTCTAGTTTGTTGGTAAAACAGACATCTAATTTCCTTTTTTTTACATATCCAGTTTATCTTTCCTCCAACATACATTTTTATTCCCTTTGTCAAAAAGCAAATAGCTGAATAAGTGTGAAGATATATCCCTTATTCTATTCCACTGACCTACATCTCTGTTTTGCTCTACTACCAGGGCATTTTTATTACTGCTACTTCATAGTACATCAGGCAATGGGATGTTGTATGTTTTGCTCTTGTTGATCAGGGTTTATTTTGAACTTCCGGGTCTGTTCAAGTTCCCTATGAATTTTAGGAGTTTTTTTTCTTCTGAGGAAGACTGCGTTGAGTCTCTGTCACCATTTTGGAAGTATGACCATTTTGACAATATCTGTCCTGCCTGTTCATGAGCAACGAATGGAACATCTGCCCATTTTCTTCTATGCTCTTTGATCTCCTTTTTAAGAGCACTGTAGTTCTCTGTAGTTCTCTTTGAAGAGGCCTTTCACTTCATTAGTTACATTAGTACCCAGATATTCCATTTTTCTCAACACTACAATGAATGTTAATGTTTTCATATTCTCTTGATCATTGAGTTCATTAGCAATATACACAAATATTCTTCTTTTTTGCATGTTGATTTTGTATCCTACTATATTTCTAAAGTTGGTTTTCAACTGTGAAAATTTTTATTAAAATTCTTATGGTTATCTGTGTATAATATGTCATTTGAAAATAATAATTTGAATATATATATATATATATATATATATTCTATATATATATATATATATATATATATATATATATTCCTTTTATTTCTTTCACCTCATTGCTATAGCTAGGATTTCAAGTACTATGCTGACTAGAAATGGTGATAGTGTCCCATTTATCTGATAATTTTCAAGATTTCTCATTTTATAAACACTCAAAAGTCTAATTTTTCTATATCCTTTATATCACTCACCAAGGCTTTTGCTAAGCAGCTTTCCTATTGTCATTTTGTTCTTGTTTTTTGGCTGAAGTCCTAATGATCAAAGCACCTTTGATCAAAAATATCCCCCGACCCCTCATGGTCTTAAGCAGGGATTTATGAGGTGACTGGATCATAGGGAAACTGGCCTTGTGAGTGCACGTAGCCCCTGGTGGGTTCTGGTGTTGAGTGTGCTGTTAGAAGTTGGAGCCTCATCAGAAGATGCGTGTCCCTGAGGTTGTGACTTGAAAGGGTGTGTCTCCCTGCTGGCTCCTCAGTTATTTCTTTCTGCTTCCTAGCCACCATGACTTGGGCATCTTTCCTCCACCTAGACCCTTCTGCTACACTGCTTCTGTATTTAAATGGGCCAAACATGGGCAAAAACTTCTAAAATGTGAACCAAGCTAGACCTCTCCTCCTATAATTTACCAGTACTGGGAATTTCCTCCCAGCCACAAGGAAAAGGACTAAGACAGTATCTTTTTCCTTTTACTTTAAGTCTAAGCATGTCACTTATCAACTGGATGTGCTAAATTTTTTTAACATAAACTCATCTTGGCTAATATAATCAAACAAGTCTATATAATAATTTTGAGAGAAATCACAGTGTCTCCTAAACACAAGCTTGGGATCTGCATAGGGAATCACATTTGAATTCCACTATGGAACTCCTCCAGGAAGATCCTGATGCTGCAGCTGCTGAGATTTGTATGCATCTACCATCACTCCCTCTGGAAAACTGGAAACAGTGAGCATGCCCCTTGGTAGAAAGGCTGCATGGTTCTGCTTTCTTCCTCTAGTTTCTAGTGTTACATGTGCACACCCTATGATATCCACGTTACCTGCCTGTGTGCTAACTGGAAGAGATGCAAGAAAAGTACATTTCTGGCTTCTACACTGCAAGGGCACAGACTCTTCAGGTGGGGTCATTTCTATGTTTAGAAGTACGGGACAGCCCAAGTGATGAATGTCTGTAACTGCATTTGTCAGGTTATTTTCGTACTTTTCTTTAATGTAGTGCTTTAGAAGTTAGTCCTGCTATTTCCAGATTTCTAGTAATTAGCTTAAATTCTTAACCACTTAACTTTATATTATTCTATAATTATGTAAAACTAATACACTTCTCCATCTAAATATGATCCTTAGCATGCTGTCACTAACTCTTCTGGCCTCACTATCATTTTATCTCCCCCCCCCAAGGTAATCATTTGTGATTTGTAGTTCAAGATTCTCATTAATTATCATTGCCATAAGCACTAGCAATTCCTTAGACTTCATTGAAGGTTTTGTCTTTCGTTTTTTGATAAGCAATACTTTTTTTCCTGCAGTGCTGTGCTCAAATACCAGTTTGCATTGACTAACAAGACCTGTTAGCATTTTTTCGCTTCCAACTCTGTTCAGAAACATCCTTTTGTTAGTTTAATGTCACCTATAGTAGAAGTGATTTCTGTGGTACACAACAAGCACACCACCCTCAAAAAAAAGTCAAGAGTTAACCATGTACTAGCATGCCACTGGGGTTCTTTGTATGCCATGTCTTTCTCTTTTTTGTATTACTTCTTAATGTTAGAATGCCCTTGAGTATTTCAAAGACAGCTAATAAATAATAAAATGTACAATATAGATGTGTTCTCAGACTTGAAACTGTCAGTTTACCTAAGAACATCTAGCTGTTAAAGAAACTGTTAATTGCCTAATCTAAGTCTGTTTTCCCATTTTCCCAAACTTCAAATTTTAACAGGGTGCAGTGATGCCTGGAGTTAGCATTATAGTTTTTAGTTCTCTCTTGAATCAACTGCATATATATGGTCAATTTCTATCCAATAAACTTGATGCTTATGATATAGAACTTCCACAGAGTCTCCTTAATGAGAAAAACTGGGAGATGTGTTCATTCCACTGCCTTGCTTTGGCTGATGGAGTCCTAGACAAGAAACTTGGATCATCATCCTTTGAATGGTGAGGTAAATAAAGGATGTCACCTTGAAAATGGTGACAATAGGAAGTTAAAAGGAGCCTAACCACTGATAAATTCATGGAACTGGGTTGATCTTACAAGCCCCCATTTTTCTCAGATATTTTCCGTCTCTTTCAGTGTTTTTAATTTGTTCATTTGTTTTTGTTTTATTTTGATGTGTAGGGCTGGCCTAATAACTCAGTGGACTAAAGCATCTACTTAGGCAGAGCACACTTGCGGGGATTCAATCTCTGGCATATTGTGCTGGTCCCGCCCTTAGAGCGCACTGAGATGGCCACTGAGACTGGGTGTGTGGTGGTGCCCACCT
The DNA here is from genome assembly GCA_004027025.1 of Myocastor coypus. Taxonomy (NCBI): domain Eukaryota; kingdom Metazoa; phylum Chordata; class Mammalia; order Rodentia; family Myocastoridae; genus Myocastor; species Myocastor coypus. The sequence goes on from PVJA010054857.1 coordinate 6,823, forward strand.
GTAATCCCAGCACTTGGGAGGCTAAAATCAGGAGAACCAGTACAAGTTTGATCTATATAGTAAAACTCTAGACCCTGTACTAAGTCCAAAAAAACAAGATGTTTTGATTTGTATTCTAGATATTTTCTCTGCTCGAGTTTCCAGTAAGTAATTTCTGCTTTAACGATACTCAGTCTATCACTGAACTGTTCTTGGGACTTTTTAATTTTTACCAGTCATATTGTAATATCTGAATATACTGCACTTTAAGTTATCTAATTGTATACTTAATATCGTAACAATATCTTTCTCTTCCTCTTTTTCAGCTGTTTCAGATACTAAGCACTTACTTTATAAGATAGAACCCAAAATTAAAATTACAAATGATGTTTTGAATTATGAATTTTATCTTCCAAGTCATTATCTATGGTGGCACTGTCATGAATTCCTTCAGAATAAAAACAATATAAGTTTTGAGTAAATGCATTATATTTAGATTTATCAGTGAAATTATTTGTTAAAGAATAAGATTATTAGAGAAGACAGGTACCCATTCATCCTTCTCCAAATCACTTCAAGGGTTAGGGATGTAACGTGATAAGGAGCTGCCATCTAATAAAAGTTAAATAGCGGTCCATCACTCTAGCAGAAAAACTGGCAAATCTTTTCCTGTAAAGGGCCATATATAAAGCATTTATCACTTTGTAGACCATATGGCCTCTGTTACAATTATTCTGCCATCATTCAAAAGCAACCTCATAGAATAAGCAAAAGAGTAGATACAGCTGGGTTCTAGTACAACGTACAAACCATGACACTTGAATGTCCTGTAGTTTTAAAGTCTCATGTTAAAAATATTTCATGAGATATTTTTTTCTCTTTTTTATGTTTTAACTGTCTAAAATTGTATAAATAATTCTATCTTCCTAGTTGCACAAAATCAGTGACAAGGTGGATTTGTCCTGAAGGCCAGTTTGCTATCCCCTGTACTGTCATCTTTGTTGCCTGTTTTCGTCAGACAATCCTGGTAGTATGTATAACTCTGTTCTTCTTTCTTCTGAATTTCATTAGCATTTGGGAAAGGATCATATGTGCTTTTCTTTTACATTTGTTTCTGTCCCTCATTTTGGCTGAATCATTATTGGTCGGTTTTTAATTATTTCATTTTTATCCCAGCAAAATATAAGCTCTACACAACCAGGTGGATGCGCGCACGCACGCATACACGCACACACGCACACATATGCAAACACACACACACACACACACACACACACACACACACACACACAGAGGAGAGTTAAGAGAAAGACCAAGACATTTATCTTTCCCCAATGCTATGAGAAATTGAGCTGCCCAATTTTCTCAGCTTTGCAAAATTTGATGCTTCAGATAAGAAACGAACCTTTCTCTCCTCTTACATGGGAAGAAGGCAGTACATTTGCATCATAGCTCAGTACTGCAGATTTGATAGTCAAAAGAATCAGAATAGTCATTCGCACAAGTCCTATTTACTTGGACTTAGCTGGTTCTCACATTGAACTTCAGCCCAGAAACATTTTAAAACACAGGTCTAGGCATTCCCTCTGATGCTTGCGTGGTAGCTGGATAAAATATGGTATTTCTGGCTGAGAATCCTAAAATATAACTCTTTGAATCTGTTAGCTCCCTGTATTTTGCTAAGATAATGCCAACCAATATATCCTACTGCCCTGGTCAGCGTTCTTGAAAAAATGTGAGAAGGTATATGAGCTTCACTGAAATATTCATCAAACCAGATTGTCTTTTGTAGTTCATGTAGTGTTTGCATAAAAGAATCTGATGTCCACCAGTGTTCATTGTGCAAACGAGGCATGTGTAAATGGTTTTGTTTCACTCTTTAAAGACCCACACTTAGCGAATAATATTAAGGTAAATCTATGGGGAAAGCAAACGGCGTTGCCTCAGGCCAAGCTGCATCACCAGGGTCACCGTGAGTGCCAGCAGTCTGGTCCTCAGCTTAACAAAATCAGAAAGTTTATTTTCATGGCATTCATACAGAGGTGATAAGGCTTCAGGGGATTGAGTCATGCTAGCTAGACTTGCAGGAGACTAACTGATTAAATGAGAATGCTGTAGATTAATTTACACTGAGCAATGGAACTGCCAGCCAGCCAACACTTTTCTGCTGGGAAAAAAAAAAAAGTTACAAATCTAAATAAAGGTCCAGAGGTTGTGTGAAGAGCACAGGATTCAAGACAAGAGTTGTGACACTGGTCTGATAGTTAGTCTCCATGTGTTGAGGACTGATGAAGCCCACTTCTGTGTCAGATCTTCCTTCTGGATGTCAAGCCATGTGTGACTGCTGCTGACCCCTCTCTCGTAGCCACTGCTGAGTTACACTGTCTTACTCTATTTTTCCCTTTTTTAAACCTATGAAATATGAAGTACAATGTAAAAACATAGAAACCGCATTCTACTGCCATCACCCAGCGAACCTAGTATTTTACATCAGCACCAATTCCTGTTTCCATCAGCAGTTTTTCCTATCATCTTATTCTGTTCTCTCTCTCTCTCTCTCTTTTTTTTTTTTTTGTCTTTTTGAGACAGGGTCTCACTGTGCAGTTCAGGCCAGCATTGAGCTCACTTTTGCAGCTCAGGCTGGTCTCGAACTCGCACCAATCTTCTTGCCTCAGCCTCCCGAGTGCTGGGATTACAGGCGTGAGCCACCACACCCGGCTATATTCTGTTCTCTTAAGCTTTCCTTCCTCTCTTGTTTCTCAGTGGAAGTGAACTCTCCCAAGAATACTGTTTCCCATATTGCCTTCTTCAGTAGTGCTGGTTCTCTTTTATTCATGAAGATTTATTTCTCAGTTTTTAAATGTATCTCTTTGTTTTCCTACCAAACCTCCATGTTCCATGGCCTATCTTCACTGCCGTTTCCAGGCCATTCTTCCCTCCATCAAAACAACCTCATTTTAATCTCATTGAACACTTACTGCCTGCTCCTTGTTTCCATCAACCATAGTCCCCTGGTTTCATGTACATTTTAGCTTTGGGCACACCTTCACTCTCCCAAGCATGCATCTGCCTTAATTCTTGGTGGTTTCAACACCAAGAATAGGGGACACATGTAAGTGATCCTACCTACACCTGACTCAGCTCCTTTTCTTCTTTTCCCTGTCTCCGCATTATTCTCATGACTACACCATACGGTAACTACATTTGGTGCTCCAGTCTGAATTTAACACATCCAAACAGTACTTCTTATTTCTTACTGATTCTTCATCCAAAGCTTCCTACTGAGTCTCCCCGCAGTAGATTCCCTATTATACTTCACTTAAAATAGTTTCTGGAATGAATTTTGTGAAAATAAGAAATAAGTAATCTCATCTTGTCATGCCTCTGCTTCAAACTTTCTAATACCATACTGTCTTGCTTACTTTTTTTGTTGCTGGGACAAAATATCTGATTCCAAAAGTTAAAGAAGGAATGGTTTATCTCAGATAAAAATTCATACGGGTTTTAGTTCATAGCTGGCTGGCCCCAAAGCAGGGTGGCATAGCAGAGAGGCATCACAGAAGAGAAACAATTCATGGGAGATCAAAGGCAGTGAGTCAACAAGCTACCAGCAACAAATAATGACCAACTTTACTCTCTGTCCTTGTATCTTATTCAAGCTACCCATCCTTAGAGCAGATATCACTCACACTCTTCATCCTAGCATGAAATTCTTGACTCCCACATCCAACACTTTGGACCCAGCCATCTCTGAAAAGCACCACCTATGACAGCCTCAGGCTTTATGGGGACATCTAGGTAGAAGCCATAACGTATCTATCCTATCTCCCTCAAAATCTTTGTAGTAAGGCTCTACATCAGGCACTACATCCCAATATTCTTTTAATTCATTCACTCTGTTCCAGCAGCTGTGGCATCTACCCTTTCTCCAGACTTCTTTTATTTAATTAATTTTAATGAGAAAAAAGATAAAATAGCGATGAAGCAGTTTCAAAACAGATTAGCAGGACAGTTACAATAATTAATACATTGCATATTATTGTCTTCATAATAGTTATTCAGAGGACAAGACGCAGACATGTTATTTTGTCTAAGCAATATTAGTACAAATATTTGCTCTCAACCAACTAAGAGAAAGTAGCTGTATATCTATCCTAACTCGACTTCCTGTCCCAGCCCAGCCCAAACCCCACCGCTGGGAGCTGAGCCCGCGCACCAGCTGGGTCAGGATCCTTGGCCTGCCTTCCCTTTCCCCGCCCCACCCTTTATTTTTTTTTGAACCCCTCCAGCCCATGCTCAAGCACTGAACCCATCAAATAGCCCGTTTGGCAACCGTTCCGGTACACGAGCCTACCAGGACTACTCAATCCCAAAGCTCCACATCCACCTACAGACCACATCCCCCAGGAATCACAAAAGCTAGCAGCCAGAGCCCCAACACAAGAGTCAGGAACCTCTGTAGAAGAACCACCTTGGAGTCTCCAGACCAAACGCCCATAGACACAGCATAACATCACCAAACTGCAGAGGTCGCTTCCATACAAAATGATAACAACAAGGAGTAGGAGGCAATCTCAGGACCCGTGCCCACCCAAACCAAATACAGAAG
>PVJA010054858.1:0-11413 GCA_004027025.1 Myocastor coypus
TTTTTTTTTTTTTTTCTAAGCAACATCAATAGGGAGGTGGGTCATGCCCACACACTGTACTCTGTAGAACGATTGTGAGGACAATATGCAATATGTCAACATTCAAAGAAAAGAAAGGGAAAAAAAAATAATAATGTTGATTTAGAAGGTTGATGTTTAACTGTTTGATCAAGCTTATATACCTATATGTATTAATTTAAACTGATCTGATGATGAAAATATGTAATATAACTGGTGTTAAATTTAAACAATAAAAAAAGGAAAAAAAATTGCATCCTCTCCTTCTGGCACTATTTTCCTGTATTGCTGCTGCAAACTTCTTTAAATATAAATGATTTTTTTACATTATTTCAGATTATTTCTTTAGATGAAAATGCTGAATAGGGGGCTGGCAAGGTAGCCCAGTGATCTAAAGTGCCTGCTTAGGCAAGCTTAGGCAGCCACAGGGACTGTGGTTCAATCCCCGGCCCCACATGCTGTGCCAGCCTCACCTCTAAGGTTGGCTATACCGGCCATAGCATAAAATAAATAAAAATAAAGTGAAAAAAAAATCTGAATGCAAGTAGTCCACATTTTAAGTCACTGGTCTATGATATCTGGTTAGTTTGAAATGTTTCTATCAATGTGCATTGCTTCGTGGGCATTCTTTTCAATAATTTTATGCATTGCTTTTTTTAATTGATAGATAAAAACAATAACCTGTCTTAATTTACATTTAAATATTTTTTATTTTGATTACTTTTACTTTGCTCATTTGCTACTGGATTGAAGTTAACTTTGAAAAAGTATTAAATGGTCAAGATGGTAGGCCGCCCGGCTGTTGCAGCATGAAGACAGTGGCTGGAAAGTCTTCGGAAGTGGTATTACAATGCTGCAGGGTTCAATAAGCTGGGCTTAATGCGAGATGATACAATATATGAAGATGAAGATGTAAAAGAAGCCATAAGAAGTCTTCCAGAAAACCTTTATAACGACAGGATGTTTCACATTAAGAGAGCCCTGGACCTGAGCATGAAGCATCAGATTTTGCCTAAAGAACAGTGGACAAATTATGAGGAGGATAAATTCTACCTCGAGCCATATCTCAAAGAGGTTATTCGGGAAAGAAAAGAAAGAGAAGAATGGGCAAAGAAGTAATGATATAGTTGGAAGTCTGGATGCAACTATCTTCAAAATATTTTTATGAACTCCTTTAACCCTGAAACACAGTTCAAAAATTATCTGGTTTGCGGATAGTGTACCTTAAATAAATGTCTGTGTATTCACTGTTGTTTTTTAAAATTATAAATCTTATTTAGGCAACTGTTGAACTCACTTCATCTGTCACAGTTTTTTCCAAACTTCTAATATATTTTTAGTCTGTTTAACTGTTAAAAAAAAAATGTATTAAATACGGATAACGAAAGAGCATGTGCAAAGCTGCAGAGGTTTCTCTGATTAAGTCCACAGGGGCTACCATAGGGCAGCCAGACAGTGCTGGCCATGCTGTCCTCTTGGAGTTGGGGACTGTCAGGGCACAAGGAGGTTTCAGGGAGGGCTGAAGGCTGCCTTCTGGGGAGACAGAGGCTGCTGCTATACAGCTAGCTCTCCCTGCAGCTCCCAGGCCGAGTGCAGGCGCTCAGCCCCAGTTTGCTAGTTTGGGAAATTTTACTCTTAGGAGAATAAATTTTTTTATTTCAGGCAAAAATCAAATGATTATTGTTTGAGAAAAGATATCTGAGAGGAAAATGTGAGCCGAGCATCTGGGTCCAGATCAATAGAATGACTTCCTCCCAGGACAGCATGGTCATTGTCATCCCTTTGATGAGGATAGCACAGAGAGAGGGGCACCTCTAGGTCCAGGGCATGGTTTGTGGACCCATCTGAGATGGCTCCGAGGTAGCCAGGGTGAGCCATCACCATGGATGCCCTGTGGAGGATCTGCGCCAGCCTCTGTGTGGGTGGCTGCTCTCCTATCCCCAATAGAGGTGTGGATGTGGGTGAGGATTTTGCAGCTTCTGTCTCTCCCTTGAAAGAGAGGATTTGCTTTCTAGGCACTTTTCTTAACCTTGCTCTGCAGATTAAAAAGCTTTAAAGACCACACAGATCTCATGGCTTTGGAAGGCTCATTCATGAAATTCCAGTAAGGATGAGCGTGCTGAGAAATATTTGCTTTGCAGCAGAGAAGGCACAGCAATCAGATGACACAGAATTGAATTACAAATGACTGGAAGCCATCAAACACTGCTGATTCAGAGGCAAAAGGTGAGGATGGGCTCTTCCGTTTTTGGAAACGAAGTGTTTTCCTGCATAATGGAATACAGGAGCAAGATAATAGGGGACAGGAGTGCAGTTCTTCTCTGTGCTCTTCTCCGCGCTTGCTCTGTGCTGGATGAAGTGTGATTTCTGTGAAGAGAAGGACAGGGACCTGCCAGACAAAACCAGAGCGGGTCAGACTGGGTATTCAGAGTTTGGAACCAAGGGAAAAGAGAGATAAATAGCCCCGGCTGGCCTGCAGGAATAGGCACATTCAGGACCAGTAAATTGGGCTCCTGCATGCTCTAATTCCCGCATCAGCCATGGCTAGCAGCCTGGGATAAAGAGGAGAGGGAGGAGGGGGAAAATCTATGAGGAACTGCGAGGGCGGTCTCTTCCCAGCTCCCTCCACGCAGACAGCAATCGATAAATCAATAGGAATGTTCTCTGGCTGTAAAATGGGTAGAGAACCCAGCATCAAGCTGCTCTGGGATGGGTGGGTTGTGGCCTTGTGTCTGTGGGCAGGCTGGCCAGGCTGGCTGACAGGTGACCAGCAGTCTCCTGACCTTGTGAACTCCAAGTCTATGATGGGGACCTGGGCTTGGCTAACGCAGTCCCAGTGTGACCGGAGGCTGCCCCTCTGTGCTCCCTGTCACCTCCACTCATGCCTCCCGGCAGGGTCGAGGCTCCCTGTGCTGTGCGGGCGGCCAGCTGCCCTGGGCCTGCTGTGTCCTGTCACTGAAGTGACGGCTACAGGAGACTGCATCAGAAATTACTAGATGCCCCGGTGGTGGGGAGCATCGATTGGAAAGAGCAGGGATTTTCTACACAACAGTTGGATTTTTCCTTTATACGAAGGGGTTTAACATCGCTGGGCTCGGGCAGCCACTGCACGGGGCTGTGTTAACCCTTGATTTCACAGATTTAACCTGAGATTGTGGCCCCAGGCTGGGACCAACCGCTACCCTGAAGGGTAGTAAAGGGTGTGCAGCTTGTAGGTGGTTGGGTTGGGCCAGCTTCCAGTGCAGGTGGGTGGGTGATTTCCGGCAACCCAGGAGGCAGCCTTGCTGGGTCCCTGCTGCCCAGTCCTTGTCTGCTCTGTGACCCATACTTAGTCTCCCCTTGAGCTGGTTCCTCACCTCTGGTGAGCGAGGCCACACCCTCAGTTTCGAGTCAGAATTTGCTCCAGAGTTTCCGGTAGATCCCAGGGTATGGCTCTGCCTTGGAGATGTTAGCGCTCCTCCTGGAGAACTCCCAGGTGAGAAAATTGGGTCGACGTTGTGAAGAGTGCACTGTTGCCTGACCACTGCACCAGGCACCGCTCTTGTCCTGTCACCCAGCAGATGCTTTCTGATTTTCTGTCCTTGTCCTACCCAGACAATGCACAGAGGGATAAAGAATATCCAGCCCAGGCCCTTGAGGAGTGTGAGGTCTTGAAGTGAGGATGAAACTCCTGTTTCTAGGATGTCTGCAAGTGCAGATGCATTTCCTAAACACTGTATTTTTGGTTTTCTAAGGCTTATTATCCATGGTTTGGATGGACAGAAAGTGAATGTTTTGGGATAGATGGGAAATCAGAAGACACACAGATAAGTAAGGAAATGAAAGCCGGGTGGTGCAGAGGGGGGCCACAAGGGGTTCGTGTGCTCACCCCCACTCCCTCTTCCACCTTCTATTCCCCAGATAGCCACAGCCCATGCTGTGCCCAGCAGGCTGCTGCTGTGACCCAGGGCACAGGTGTCCTCTGGCTGCTGGAGACTACTGTGCTGGAAGAGGAGGACCTGGCTGAGCAGGTGGGCGTGGCTAGCCAGGGCCATGAATTTAGAGTGGAAGAAGTTGGGTTGGGAGCAGATGAAATGAATGGGGCACTGGGCCTCTCATCCTGGTGCTGTTACCAAGCAGGTGTGCAGTCACAGCTGGACCTGGCTTTCCTGGGGAGGACCCTTGTTTGTAGCTCAGGAGGCTGGATTGGAGACCGTGTAGGAGTCCCTGGCTCTGAAGTTCAGTGCCTGCAGAAGGATCTGTTTGAGTGGGGGCTGAGTCCACGGGACATGGACTCCTCAGGAGTGCGTGAGTCCATCCACTTCCAAAAGAACCGAGAGTGAGTCCCTGTGGAGCCCGTCATGTGGCAAACACGCAGCCCCTCCCCACAGCGATGGCTCGGCTTTTGTTCTGAGCAACTTGGAGGGCCTCCGAGGGCGATGGCGAGAGATTGGCTTGTGTTTGATTCAGACAGGTACTTTGATTACCATGCTTTGATTTCTGGTTTCAAAAAAGAAAAAAGGCTACAAGCTGCATTTATAAACACTGCCAGGTTTCCCATGTATTAAAAATGAACTTGGTACCTCCTGGGTACCAGGGAAGGGAAGGAAATCAGTTTTGGGTTCAGCTCTTACGGAGCTAACTGAATTCATGCTTAAAAGCTGGATATTAAAAATGTGAATAATCGTATGCCCTGGATCTGTGCATCCTAGACACAGAGCCAGCCCATATAGAGATGTCCAGACCTGGCGTCTCCGGTCAGCCCTCTTGGGGTGCAACTCTGGCTACTCCCTACCTAGGAGGAGGCCGACTGCGCATGTCAGAAGTTGCCGGGTGATGGTCTGAGCTGGAGACTGTGTCAGTTTCCGTCTCCCATCTAAGCCGAGCTTTTCTGTTGTGAAGAAGTGGCTTTGGTGTGGGACAGAATTGAATGCCTGCCTGTCTTCCCAGATTACACAAAGTGCAGAAAACCCCAAAGAAGCCCCAGTTACAGCTAATAGTAAGGCTGGTAACCTAGAAACCTGCAGCCCTGGGTCAAGATAACCTTCAAAGGGCTACCCCACAACTCCCAAGAAAGGTGATGAACACAGTCCCCTGTTGCAAGTTGTGACTGGGCTGGTGGAAGAGTGATGGTGGCCGGGAAGCCCTTTCAACGTCGCCGCCTTTCAACCCACTGGCCTTGATGCTGGCCGTGTGGCAACGGTTATTCTCCCAAATGCAGGCTTTTTGATTGATTTTTTTCTTTTTAGCTGTGGTGGTTTAGAGACTGCATGTAGGTCTCTGTGTGTGTGATCAGGTAGTGCAAAGACCCCTGAGAGGAGCATCTCTCTGAAGTCACCCGGGGAAGCCCTGTGCCCGTTTCTGCTCTGTGTCCACAGAGGGTGGGCACACACCTGAGACCTCAGCCTTAAGTCTCCCGAGAGATCTCTTGGCTCTTTCTTAGTCTCAGCTCTCCTGCCAAGACCTGGACATTGACGAGAACCTAATAAGGCAATGACTTCAGAGACACTGCCGAGTGAAGAGAGTGAGGAGCACCGAGGTGTTACCTCTTATTGTTGATAGCAAAGGTCACTGTTTTTTTTTTTTTTTTTTTTTAACATGTATTTAGTACAGGCTCTATAGGATCTCACTACACAGATCGGACTTGTAGTGATCCATCCTGTTTTTCAGCCTCCCAGTTGCTGGGATTACACGTGTGTGCCACCATGCCCAGTCTCAGTGGCCGGCTCAGCATGCTCACTTGATTTTAATGCAATGCCATGTATGGGACCTGGCCCCACGTGTCAGAAACTGGAAACAGGGCATGAAACAAATTACACTAATAAGCAAATTCAGTAAAATTCCAGGATCCAAAAAATTCAAATGTAAAACACGCAGAAATTATTTGTGTTCTATACACTAACAAACCTGCTGGAAAGGAACATTAGATAATAGTCCTATTTATAATAGCATCAAAATACTCAGGAATAAAATTAACCAAGGAAGTAAAAAACATGTACATGGAAAACTACAGTATACCAATGAGGAAAATTAGAGACACAAAGAGATAACTCAATAGAAAAACATCCTGTGTTTATAATCAGAAGAATGAAAGTTGCCGTAAGATAGAAAATGATCTATAGGCCCAGGGCTATCTCTGTAGCCAAAACCTGGAGGGGACTGAAAAACATAAACCAAAAAACAGCTCTAAAATCCACATGGAAGCACTAATGCCCCTGAATAACCAAAGCAGTCCTGAGAAGGCAGGCATCACATGTCCTAATTTAAGAACAAGTGACAAAGCTATAGTAATGACAATAGTGTGGTGCTAGCATGCAGACAGACACGAGGAACAAAGAAGCCACAGAGAGGCCAGGACAAGCCCAGCACAGACTGACCTTCGATAAGGCCCTGCAGAGGCACGGTGGGCAAGGAACACCTTTTCAGTAAATAGGGCTGAGAAACCTGGGCATTCATAAGCAAAAGAATGAAACTGAATCCATATCTTAAACTACACATAGAAATCAACCCAAAGTAGCTTAAGGGTTTAAATTCAAGACCAGAAACAGTAAAACTCCTGGATGAAAACGTAGAGGGAAACCTTGACATTTTGGTCTTGTCAGTGATTTCTGGGATATGATACGGAAAGCATGGGCAATAAAATCAAAATAAAAAGGGATGGTGCTATACTCAGGTTTTACAAAGGAACAGATTTAGTACAGGACACATAACCTATGGTATTATCTTATAACATTTACCCAAAGAGTTAAATGCAGAAGGGTGCGGGAGATCTGTCCTTGGTGGCACACTCCTGTACAGAAGTGAGCTCCAGGACAGCCTGAACTACATAGTGAGACCCTGTCTCAGAAAAGACACCCACACCCCCCCCACACACACATACACACACACACACACATACAAAGATTTGGTGAAAGATGAATATCCAAAACATATAAGGAACACGTACAGCTCATTAGCAGAAAACAAAATGAAAGGCAACCCTCCTAAAACCCCAAGTCTGAAACCCTGAAAGAGACCATCACCCCAAAGACAAAGGCTGGATTGGGGCTGGGAAGTCTCAGCAGCCCTGGCTCAGGTCCAGCACCTGGGAACAGGCTCCGTGTGCCTGTGCGTTCTGGCTATATCCCGGGGTCAGCTCCTCTGCCTGCTCCTGCCTGCTGGTTAGAAGCCCCCACCCCAGTGGGCTTGCAGCTGCATGCAGTTTAGAAGGCACAGATAAACCTTTGTGTGTGTCACTGGCCTGGGAACAGCTAGAAGCACACTTCTGGGGGCTGGGTAGGTGGTGGCCTTGTGGCCTTGGTGACTCTGTCTGTTCCCTGGCCCTTGTTCGCTGGCACTGTCCCTGCACTGTGCTTCCTGGCTGCCATGAGGGAAGTGGCTTCCTCTGCCATGCTTTCTGTCATGGTAGTTCCGTATGGAGCCAGCCTACCCTGAGCTGGCATCCCTGAAACCACGGCCGAGTGCGCCTGGGCTCTTTCAAGTGGAAAGTGGCAGGTGTTTTGTCCCAGCAGTGGCAGGCGATTGATAAACTGGGTGACTACAGGGACTTCATGCCAGTCCGCTCTGTCCTTCTTCATCCCACACCTGTGTGGCTACTGCATGCGCTCCTGCCTGGTCAGCCAAATTCACCTTGGGGGCTATGTGTCGCAGCAACCAGCCTGCTTCCTGCACTGGCTTCTAATTGGTAGCCAGGAGGAGGCAGAGGTAGAGAGGATGCAAGCTCAATTCTGTGCAGGCTGTATGAGAAGCCAGGGGAGTGGGAGGTGTAGTTTGGAGGTGGCTGGCATGGGGCAGCATAGGTCTAGTGGCCCACATTACTGCAAGAGTCAGGGCACTGTGGGAAGGGGCTCCCTCGCCTGCGTGATGGGGAGCACATGCTGCCTGGCAGTGATCTTCAAGAATTGCTCTTGACTGGTTTGACAGCCAGCGCATGAAAGCCAAGCTGAAGCGGGGTTGGGTTCTTCCCGCCCTGCTGTGGGAAGGAAGTGTGAACGCTTGGCTGCTTTGTCCTCACGACATTTCCATGCATGAGGCTTTCTCCCACTTTCTGCACAGCCCTGTGAGGCAGTGGTTCACATTCTACTGATTCGGGGCTCACAGAGACTCAGTGAGTCGCCCAGGGCCACGGAGCTGCATGATTAAACCCAGTTTTCTGACTTGCAGGCTCTTGGCAGCCTGTGTGTAAAAGAAACTCTTTTATTCTGAAAGGAAAAAGAAAGCTGGAGAACCCTGTCCCTCTCAATTTCTCCCTGCAGAGATTAAAGGGGCAGGTGATGGTGCTTGCAGCTTGGCATGCGCTGGCTGGCGAAGGCCCTGCACAGCTTGGAGTTTCCATCCATGCTTTCAAGTCTGAAAGACAGTGTCCCTTCTTAATCTCCTTTAACTCGAATGAAACCAGGCACAGAAGCTCCGTCTGCATGGGGGCCGAGAAGCCCAGCCTTAGGTGCTGCTGCGGCCTGCATAACATCTTTCTGTTATGTGGCAGATGATGAAGGGCAGCCCCCTGAGGAAGGCATCCAGCGCCGTGTGTTCCCAGAAGTGGCTGTGCAGCTCCCAGCCCCTCGGCCCTGGAGGGTAATCTGGATTCTCCTTCAGCAGAGTGGAAGATGCTGGAATGTTTAGGGAAAGTGGACCAAAGGCTGGACTGGAGCCTCAGCATCCTGCCTCATGCTGTGCCTGGGAAAAACCTAAGATTCAGTCAGAGAGGCAGCTCTAGACACAGTGACATCAGTTTTGCTGAGAGAACATGGACCTTCCCTGGAAACAGGGTTGGGACCTTCCAGAGGCCGAAGCGTCACTGAGTCTACGATGTCTTCCCATTCTGCAAGTGCTGGGATGCCTCTACACATCCAATTTACTTGCAAATGGTGGCATCTCTGATTCTCTAGCCTGAGTTCCAAAGGGCCACCCTGGGTTCTTTGTACTGTTGGTAATTTCCCAACTGCACTAATAGAATCTTTGGCAGTGGCTTGACATGTTTTCAGTGGCTAATTCCAGCAGTCATCACACTTCTCCAGGCTGGTTGAAAGCTTTCAACGTCGTAATTACCTACTCATTTCAATCACTAGCGCCTCAACAGCCAGCCCACCATCCAGGGAATTTTAAAGAGACAGAGGACGTGTTCCAAGTCCTCCAGATGCTTTGCAGATTGGCACTTGGGTGCCTGGCACTTTACTGACAGACATTTGGGGAAGTGGGTGCCGCATGGCAACCCAATAGTGCAAAATTATCTTGGGAAATGCTAAGGAAATGAGTCTTTTTGGTAACACTTTGTTTTTGTGATTTTTACACTCTTCCTGCTTACGAAGCACGCACAGGACATGTTTGTGTGCTTACAACACACTGGTCTTTCCCTGTGCAAGTATTCCTTGACAAGAGACCTGCTGGGGATTCATTAATGAGCCATATCCAATGAGTATCTCAAAGCTAAAAGTGCTTAATAAGTTTATTATACCTAATGACTTAATGAATTACACATGCCTCTTATGCCCCTCGAATGTGGTAGAATAGTGAACTAAATATTCAGTCACATATCATTTTCTGGTCCTTCCAGTTGCTATGGGTAGCATCTCTGATTGAGGCCATGCCCGCCAGGCCACCAGTGGTACCATCAGATGAGATATGGTGTAGGCATAAGTGTGAAAGCTTGGTTTATACTCTGACTCTGCCACTTAGGCCTCACAGTCTTGGGCAGTTCCTTTGTCTATCTATGCCTTTTTTGGTCTTCTGTAACGTGGGATTAGTTCTTATGTTGCAGGTTTGCTCTGAGGATGGGTGACATTAAGGTTGCAAACATGCAGAGACCATGCCATATAGGAACCTGTATCGTTCTGTAGCCACAAGAGCGGGGATGAAACAAAGTATTCTGGGGAATCTGTGAAGTGGGGGGAGCAATAACCCATACAGCATCCACCATGGGGGCAGGCAGGACCCAAGGGTGCAGGGTGGTCCTGGGACCTCCCAGAAGGGTCCTGGGGAAGTGGGCTGTCTAAGTTTCTTCAACCCATCAGATGCTTTCCACTCTACAGCCTCTGGTGATCTTAACACAATGGCAACTTACCTATCATATACAAAGTTGGCTAGCTTCTGAATGGGCGACTTGACTTCTAAATGTGCAGTCTCAAGGCACTGGCTTGGCAGTGTTTCTGGTTATTTTTGTGAGCTGAACTGGCCAGCATCATGTGGATGTAGCGATCTGCCCCAGTATGTGCTTACATAAGAGAAGTATATTTAAGCTTCCAGTGAGAGGAGAATGAGGGGTTGTTGTGGAATGATGGTAATTAAATTCAGCCCAAAGGCTACCAAATAATAGACATGGCACTGATATTAGGAGGAAAAAGGAAAGCATTAATGAGAAAGCTGGTTTGCTATCCCAGCTGTTAGTCTATTGGATTTACATAGAGTTCTGAATCCCAAAGATCCACCCGTTCACCAGTTGTTGCTGAGGTGAACAATTGACAGTGATGATCAAGTCCTAAGACAATTCTTCTACGTTCAAGATTTTCTTACACACAAAAAAGAGACAGACACAATTGCCGGGTAATTTTTGCTTATTTTATTCAGGGGCTTGTGTTGCTTTATCACTTTGATTCAGTAGAGGGGAAAAAAGTGTGAAATAATTTTTGAAAATACAGCAGGCTCAGGCCACGTACAAAAATAAATTACTGCTTGCAGGGCTGGAAGACAAGGTGATATTATATGCTTAATTTGCTCAGTTATGAAAGGGCCTCAGGGGTATTGGCTTATGAAAAGCAATGGATATTTGGAAAGAAAAGGGAGCCAAATTGGGCAGATTCTAAACACTTTCCGACATGCTTGGTATTGGGTTGGTCTCCGGGCTGGGGGTTGGGGGTGGGGTGCGACTGCTCCTTCCACTCGGGGAGATGCCTTCTCTCCACCGTGTCCTGAACGCGGGCATTTCTCTAGATTGCTTTCTTGGAAATGGCAACAGAAAATGGTGGCAATAATAGGTTTGAAGGTGCTTGGCAGTGAATCATGTCATTGTATGAATTCATCTCCTTACACTTGATTTCCTTGCTACAAGATAATTCAGACGAATGCGAGGGAGGGAGAAAGCAAGTGATGGGTGATTCACCGTCCCCAATAAAGCAAATTCCTAATTTTCTGTCTTTTATCTTTCGCCATTCTTTTGTGCTCCTCTTTGGCCTTGTCAAAACATATCGTTCAGTTAGAGACTAAAAATATTTTCCCATCGATTGGGGTTATTGATTTTTTTTAATCTGTACTTTGGCTTGGAGAGCGCGGGTGAAGGGTGAAAGTTCACTAGCTTAGTCGGCCGTTTTATCTGGACAGCGAGAGAACGTATTGGCAGCAGATTTGATTTACCTTGGTGGGCAGGCGTGTAGACACTTCAGCCACCGAAGACGGCCTCCGGCGTGTCCTGCACAGCTGCTGG
>PVJA010054859.1:0-11429 GCA_004027025.1 Myocastor coypus
AAAAAAAAAAAAAAAAAAAAAAAAAAAAAAAAAAAAAAAAAAAAAAAAAAAAAAAAAAAAAAAAAAAAAAAAAAAAAAAAAAAAAAAAAAAAAAAAAAAAAAAAAAAAAAAAAAAAAAAAAAAAAAGCAAAATAAAAAACAACAACAAAAAAAACCCCAACCAAATAAATGATGCCAATATTTGAATCATAAGGAAGACTATGTATCATAAAGTTGTGCAAATATTTGGTAATAAATGATGAAACTATTGCCCCAACAGCAACCTTTTAGATACTGTGCTGGCTCCACTGTCAAGAAGCCTTTCTGATGTTCTTGTCCTTTCCTTAAAAATCTTAGAACTGGGGCTGCGAAGATAGCTCAGCAGTCTAATCACCTGCGCAGCAAGTGCAAGAACCTGGGTTCAGTCCCCAGCATGGTGGCACACACCTGTAATCTCAGCGCTGGGAAGGCTGAGACATGAGGATCACTACGAGTCCGAGCTGTGTAGTGAGACCCTGTACCAAATAAATGGAAGTTTAAAAACATATATATATATTGGAATCAGTGTAAACCAAAAGAACTGTATGAGGCTGGGTATGGTGGCATATTCCTCGCAATCTGAGTAGTCTGGAGGCTGAGGCAGGAAAATCACAACTTTAACATGGGCAACTTGATATAGTGAGATACTATTTCAAAATTTAAAAAAAAAGACGGGCTGAGGAGATAGCTCGGTGTCCCCCACCCAAAAAAAAGGAGAGGGATATAACTCAATGTATGAAGGCCCTGGGTTTAATTCCTAGTACAAGAAAAGAAAGAAAGAAAGAAAGAAAGAAAGAAAGAAAGAAAGAAAGAAAGAAAGAAAGAAAGAAGAAAGAAAGAAAAGGAAAGAAAGTAGAAAGAATAGGGCTGGGGTGTGGGGTGTAGCTCAGTGTCAGGCCTGTCAGGGTTTAATCTTCAGGATCACAAAAGCAAAACTGTAGCTTTGGACAGTTCCTAAACCCTGCTGAGCCTCAGTTTCCTTACCTGTGAAATGGAGACAAGAAGCATCCCTAACCCTGCATGGCTGGAATCAGCAGCACCATGGGTCTAAGGTGCTGGGCCTGCCACGTAACGCGCGTTCCATGCATGGTGGGCATTGTCACTATTTCTACTCTGCACAAGCACACTGGAATGTTCTTCATACATAACCCAAGGGAACGAAAATGAGAAAGCTGAAGATTTATCTCAAATCACACAGGTGCCCGCAGGACACCCACTGTTAACCTTTTTTAGGAGCTCAGGGCCCCGTCCTGCCACTCGCCATGGTGCTAAGATGTCCTCAGGGTTGGTGCCTGTTGGGCTGGATTCACCTCTACTCATCAGACAAGGGTCGATGTCCTTTGAGCCTGGCAGGCCTGAATTCAAATCCTGCTAGTGTTGAACTGAAAAGCCCACCAGCGTGTACGCCTCTGTCTGTCTGCCTTCTCATCTTCCTGCCTTGAACTGCCCCATCTGCCCAAGAAGCACCCTGTCTGAGTTCTAAATAGCTGCACACAGGAAGAGCTGAGGGTGGTCAAAATTATTCCTGAAAATCCCATGATTCACGCAAGCCAGCCGGGTTTGTGCTTGTGGGTCCTACCCAGAGAAGGCATGGACAAGAGAAAAAAATGAGTGTGGATTCCTGCCCACTAGCGAGGAGGACCCTGGGTAAGGCGAGGTGAGCAGGTGCTCACAGAGACTAAGCAGAAACGCACCTGGAGGCCCCCTTCTGAAACAGGTGTGAAGGTAGATATGCATGGATGGCATCCTCCCTGTTGTCAGTGTAAATACAGAGATAAGAGGACAGAGCAAGTGACACCAGAAAACACCAGGACGATCTGAGAAGCTGCGTTTCTAATCCCCCTGAGGACAGCAGGGGCTGTGCAGCCTGCAGTACAGCACCCCTGAAAATCTCACACTTTCTCCAGCCCTGCAGCTACCCACAGACTTGGCTGGGTCTGGGGCAGGAGATCCCATGCTTACCTAGGGGATGGAGCTTGAAGGTCCTCAGCCCAGGCAACCCCAGCAGTGGCCCTGAGCAGGTGTCACGCACAGCCTGGGCGGTGGCGGTGAGGTCTGTCCCTCTGCATCATAAGCCAAGCCCCATGTCGGCGAGGGAAGCAGCCAGGCACAGCCATACAGGTGTGGAGGAAAGATTAGAATCCCACAACAGAAAGCTCTCGGTTGCAAATGCTGGCACGAGCGGGAGCGTTTTTATCCGTATGTGCCGGTTACAAACCTGAGCTCAGCGTGCCCCCTCGGTTCTCTAACCTGCTATGTCTGGGTCAAAATTCAGAGAGCAGGAAGTCCCATGACCTCTGGGGTTCTCTGCTTTGAGAGACCAGGTGGCAAGTTTCCCTGTTGCAGTCTCATTTCAAGATTCACCAAAGTTGGGCCCGGCAGGATGGCTCAGTGGTCTAAAGCGCCTGCTTAGGAAAGCTTAGGCGGCTGCAGGGACCGCGGTTCGATCCTTGGCACCACATGCTGCGCCAGCCCTGCCCTCAGGGTAGGCTGAGCTGGCCATAAAAATAAATAAACAAAACTTCTGAAACACTAAAATAAAATAAAAAATTCTTTAAAAAAAAAAACTTATATGTAGGGGTGGGATTTAGGAAGGGCCGCCTGCTCACCTGGGAAATGGAACCAGCTGAAAGGCCAGGCAGAGACCTGGGAGGACCCAAGAGCAATGCCCATCATGCAGTGGCCGTGCAGACATGGACCGTTCTGAGCCAGGGCCACTCAGCCCTGTCCTGTCCCCTGCCTTTGGAGCCCCTCCACCTCCACTGACCGCTCCACCTCTCTGGACCACAACGTTCCTGTAGGAGCCCTGGAAATAGGTCTGGGACAGCCTCTGTCCCTTAGGCAGCAGTAGGGACCAAATCCAGGGCCGAAGCATGGCTGAAAGTCCGAGGTCCCAACTGAAGACTGTAACATTTTGTATTTTGTTCCAAAATAGCTCCAGGGGAAAAAGAAAATAGCCAAGTTGTAGTGGGATGTGAAGGGGAAAATATATGAGTATTTGTTTAACATGAAATCCCCACTCCTATGGCAGGGAGGATCACAGACCAGGGTTCTGTAAATTCACAATTGGAAAACTGGAAACGTGAGAGAACTCTATTCTTGTGAGAAGTCGGTGGATCTGGAGACTGTCACCCTGGAAGACAAATGAAAGCTGGGTTCTGGGGGTCACTGTATGAGGGCGTGGTAGTGAGCACCGGATGCACCCTCCCGGGAGGAAACCACATATTTTGAGAAGGGGGTTTTCAGGCAAACTGCTCCAGATGGGATTCCATGGATACGAATTTCCACCTCCCTTTTTGCATGACACGGAGGCGTAACATTGTGTCACGGTCCTCTGGGGACCAGTGAACACCACAGACTAAGCACAAGTGGCAGGGGCGGCAGATCGCTTCGCAGTGGAGACACCCGTTGAGGCAGGGCAGCACCCAGAGCCGCAAGGGGCCCCTGACAGCTGTACACCTCTGTACAGTGTGACAAGGCCAGGGCAGAGCCCTGTACCAGGAAGGGAATCCTTGGGAGAATTAAGGAACCGTGCGTGAAGGACGCTCGGAGATCTATAAATGCACTTCCGGGTGTGTCTGGTTGGGTCCTGAAGATATGACCACTGGGACAGTTTCTGGTCCCTGTCTCTGTCCCTGTCCCCTTCCTCTCCTGCTCTTCCCTGCTCCAACTTCTCAGATGAGAGGACGTGAACACATTTGCTGCCCCACCCCCCTTCCACCGTGACTTCTGCATTGGTGCCAGCGGACCCGGGAAACAAAACTCTCCTCCTCTACACCCTGGGTATTAGGGACCTTGATTCCAGTGACTGCAAAGCTAGCACAGTTGATGACAGAAAAATACTGGGCATACACTTAATGTTAACTCTGTACCATCTCTGTGTCTTCTGTAAATCTAAAGCTCTTCCAAAATCTAAAAGGCTTTTGTGAGGGGTTTTTTTGGGGGGGTTGTTTTGTTTGAGGTTCTGTTTTGATTTGGTTGTGTTTTTGTTTTTTGAGCCTTGCTATACAGTTCAGGCTGGTCTTGAACTCACTGCCTAGTCCATTGTGGATTTGAGTCTTTGATCCTCCTGCCGCACAGCCGCCTAAGCGCTGGGATCACTGGCTCTTCAAAGATTATTTTAAGAAGTAGATGGGCAGGGCAGCTCAGGATTGTAATTTCAGCATTGGGGTGGAAGGAATATCAAAGCTTCAAACTCAGCCTGGGCAACTGGCAAGACTGTCCAAAGCAGAGAAAGCCGGGTGGTGGTGGCAAACACTTGTAATCCCAGCCCTCGGGAGGCTGAGGCATGAGGATCCCTGTGAGTCTGAGACGAGCCTGAACCACAGAGTAAGCTCAAGGCCACCCTGAATTACATAATAAAACCCTGTCTCAAAAAGGAGAGAGGGGTGGGTAAAACATTAAGGCCAGGATTGTAGCCTAGTATAAAGGCTCTGGGTTCAATCTCCAATACTTAATAGCAAAATTTATATTGTGATTTTGGCTTTTTATTTGCTTAATGAAGTCTTAAAATTTCATTTACAATGCTGAGCATGGCAGCACACACCTGTAGTCCCAGCACTCAAAAGGCCGAGGCAGGAGAATTGCTGCAAGTGAAGGCCAACCTCCACTACAGCATGAGTTCAAGGCCAGCCTGAACTGCATAGCAAAATCATGGCTCAGGGCTGGCCAGGCAGTTCAGCAGATTAAAGCACCTGCTTAGGCAAGCATTGGGAACCTGGGTTCCATCCCCAGGTGCGACACGGCCCTGCCCCCCAGGTTTGCGGAGATGGGGACTGAGACTGGGCGTGGCGATGCCCACCTGCAGTCCCAGCACTTGGGAGGCTGAAAATGGGTGGATCACCAGGAGTCTACTCTGTGTAGTGAGACCCTGTGAACCCTGTTTAAAAAAAAAAAAAAGTCCTGTCTCAAAGAAAAAAAAGTTACACTTACTATTTTAGTCTTTCTAGCTCTTAAATACCTGGTTAACACTCTACACTGGGCTAGCCATATAGCTTAATGGACTACAGTGTCTGCTTAGGCAGAGCTCAGTGGCCGGGGTTAGATCCCCGGCGTGAGTGTTGACCCCGTCTCTGGGTCGAGCATGGTGGCGCATGCCTGTAAATCCAGCACTTGGGAGGCTGAGGCAGGAGGATCAGTGTGAGTTCAAAACCAGCCTGGGCTACAAAAGTGAGCTGAAGGCCAGCCTGAACTACATAGCCTGACCCTATCTCAATAAGAAAAAAAAAAAATATATATATATATATATATATATATATATATATATATATGTATATTTCTGTTTAAGTAACTACTAGGATATCCATCTTCCCCTCTGCTGACTGGTAAACTTATTTTTACAAGTCATACAAATATTTCCTGAATGACTGGAATTGGCAACCAGAACAGTTCAAGGTGCATACCGCTAAGAAGACAAGCAGAGCTGCTGGGAGAAGCTTCCAGTCTCCTGGGAGAAGAGGCATGATAGCCCTGCAAGCCAGGCTCAGGTCTCCCATGAGGAAGATACCCTGGGTGCTCTAGCAAGAAGTTCCGGGTGTCTTTGTGCCCTGGGCAAAGACCAGGGGGGCACAATGCCAATCCCCAGAGAGCAGGGGACAGGAGACTTCAGCACTAAGAGGCTGAGATGAGAAAGAAGCCATCCGGGCTGGGTGAAGCCAGGAGGGCCAGGGTGTCCAGAGGGTGGGGAACAAGATAATAAGTGCGGAGTAGAGCCTGGAGAAGCTGAGTGAGCTAAACATGGAGCTAGCATAGGACGCTTTGGGGCTAGCATAGGACGCTCGGATCTTTGTCTCTGTGGGATGGGACAGCATCAGGGGACTTCCAGTGAGTAGGATGGGCTGAAGCAGTGTGTGCACTGTGGAAAGGTCGCTGTAAGAGGACACGGTCAGCGGCAAAAGGCTGGTTAGCAGCAGATGCCGGGTGGGAAAGGACAGAGCAGATATGCTGAGCCTTGCAGCCTGACAGCGCCATCTGCATCCTGTGTGAGGGAGTCCGGTGACTCCTATGGCTGTGCCCCGACCCGTGGGTGGTGGCCACTCTCCCCGCTGACTGTGACGGTGAGGAGCACACCTCGCTCTACCTGACAGTGCTGGGTCTGCAATTCCTCTAGAAACCCTGGTAGAGATGCCCCAGGGGAAGCAGAAAGAAGTGCCACGTGCCAGGAGGAGACCCAGGCAGGAGACCTTCCAGGGAGCCATTGGCCCAGGGGACACTTGAAGGTGGCATTACTCAGCTAAGGAACACAGAAAGCACCCGGGGGCTTAGAGCGGCACCTTCATGGCAGAGCAAAGCCAGATGGGTGGGCAGTGGGCTAGAAGGGCCCACGTGTGGCTTGGCAGCTTGGAAGACACAGGACAGACACAGGACAGAGAGGGTACCCAGGCCCATGTGACCTGGTGCTTGAGGATGGAAACCGTGATCTACAAAAATGATGGGTGTGTGGGGGTGGGGCAGACAGTACAGGAGAGCAAGGGTCATCGCAGGAGTGATGCCTCCCAAACACAAGACACAACACAGGCCAGGCCACCAGGGCAGGGTTGGTCTGTGACAGGGACAGGGTGTCTGCACTGAGTCAGGAAGAAGAAGGCTGTGCTGTGTAGCTTGTCCTGTACCTCCTTCTCAGGACGTGGGATGCCATGGGTCCCATAGGGACAGAGGCCTCTAGCTGAGACGCAGGAAGGATTCGAGACCATGCACTCACCTGTTGGGGTCTGGGCAGACACACGAGCTTCCGATTGCCATTTTCTGGCTCTTGATGAAGAGGCTGTAGGACCTGCTGGCCATGACTGCATGTGGGTACAAGCAAGGAAAATCACTTGGGGGCACAGTGAGATCGAGTCTCCTCCTCCAGCACCACCACCTCTTTGGAGCCAAGATCTCACAAGTGGCCCAGGCTGCCCACCAATGCAGGATCCTCCTGTCTCAGCCTCCTGAGTAGCTGGGATTATAGGCTCGTGCCATGGCCTAGCCTGTGTGATTCTTCACGGGTCGCTGGTTTCCTTTCCCACCCTTGCAAAGTCCTGCCCGTGACTCTACGTGGGCTAGAGTTGGCCTGGAGTTAAACATGACCAAGCTTCTTAGGTCCAGAGCCTTTACTGAAGAACCCGGCAGGACTCCCTTTCACCCCTACACCCGAGCTGTGAGAATATCGAGGGCAGGCTTCTGCCCATTTCAGACCCTTGGAGGCAAAAATACATTCACAGTTTTGCCTGCACTCCAGAGATAAAGAGGGGACAATTCATGAGAGGAGGAGGGCGACAGAGCATCTCTCTGAAGAGTGGGACTCTGGCAGGAAGCAGAGCCACAGGTGGACAGTGGCTTGGAGTTGGACCCTGGCCAACACGAGCTCATTTTCCTCTGGCCTGGATGACTTCCTGCTTTCCAAAGGAAGGAGGCATCGCCAAAAGCACGCCTCCCCCGCCAGCCGACTGGACAGCAAGCTTTTCTCACAAAGCACTATTTTTTGCCACATTCAAGCTAGATGAATCAGGCGCCAGCGGTTCTAATTTACTTTATACAAAACAGCACTCTGTGAGCATGGGAAGGTCCTCAGCGAGGCTGGTGGATTCTATTGAGAGCAGAAGAATGAATCACTCCAAGATGTTGGACAAACTCAAACACGCCCAGCTTCCTCCGCTGAGAGCAAGCTAGTGTTTCACCTCTGGCCCGGCTCGCCCTGACCCAGGGATGGCCAATGGGTGACTTCCTGAAATGAGGGTGTGTTCTTGAGGTTCAGGGCACTGGAAGCTCCTCCCTGCACCACTGAGACCCTGCTTCTTTTTTTTCCCACAGCTTCATCAGGAGGGTTGTTATTCTGACAAGAAAGCACATTCTCACTTTTGAAATTTGCAACCTACTCTTTAGCCAATTTGGGACCAAATCCCTGGACACGATGCAAGCTTTGAGTGATGGCTTCACTTCCACCAGGGAAGACTGACCTTGGAAGTGCTCTGTCAGGCCCTACTCAGCCCTGGGGACCTGGGAGTCTTGTGGGTATTTCCACAACTCCAGACTGGGCAGAGGCAGAAGGGCTTTCTTTCGTAGCTGCCTTGGTGCCTCAGTGAGGGATCCTTATCCGGATAAGTCCCAGGCAGGCCAGGGAGAGGGGATGGTGCCAGTCCAGGGAGACAGAGCCCAAGTCTGTGGAAGGACTGCTCAAAGGTTCTCCACAGTGGGTAGTACTGCCCCTCAGGGACATTCTTGGTTGTCCCAGCTAGGGAGCAGGAGATACAGGCATCTCTTGGGTAGGAACCAGGGACAGTGCTAGATATTCTACAGTGCATGGGGCAGTCCCCAGCACCACCAATCTCCTCGTACATATCAAGTCCAGAATGTCAGTGGGACCGAGGCTGAGCAAGCCTGTCATGGGCTTTGGTATGAGTAATCTTAGACCAAAGAGGACACTAGGAACAAAATGTGACAGATACTTTTCAAACTGCAGCATAGCAAGAGCCATGCAGCCCTGCCTCAGAGAGCCACTAGACAGTGGAACACAGCACCTAGGATTCTCTCTGGCTCATGGCCCTGTGCAGGAAGACTTTGGTACGACTCTTCAGGGGAACGTCTGGTGCACTGATCAGGAATGCTTGGAACCTGGACATAAGAGAGCAATGGCCTGTGTGACAAAGACCCGTTCTTTTTCCATAATAAGAACTTCAGGGGCTAGCGAGATAGCTCAGGGGTCTAAAGCACCTGCTTAGGCGACTGCAGGGACTGAGGTTCAATCTCTGGCACCACATGCTGCACCAGCCCCACCCCCAGGGCAGGCTGAGCTGGCCATAACATAAATAAATAAAGTTTAAAAAAAAAAAAAAAAAAGGCCAGGCATGGTGGCACATGCCTGTAATCCAGCACTTGGGAGGCTGAGGCAGGAGGATCAGTGTGAGTTCAAGACCAGCCTGGGCTTAAAAAGTGAGCTCAAGTCCAGCCTGAACTGGATAATAAGACTTGGTCTTAAAAAAGAAAGAAAGAAAAGAATTTCAGATACCGCTATGCTGTTTCTACATGCCTATAATTCCAGCACTTGAGAGACTAAGGCAGGGTAATGTCACTAGGTAACCTGGGTTACCTAGAGAGACCTTGCCTAACAAAAAACAAAAACAAACAAATAACTTCAGAGGTGATAACTTCAGAGATTCAAGCTGCGTTAGGGTTTGCAGTTGCTGTAAAAATACCTCAGGAAGGGCTGGCCAGATAGCTAAGCAGAGGCCAGATAGCTAAGGAGATTAAAGCCCCTGCTTAGGCAGACTTAGGGACTGGGGCTCGATCCGGTGTGCCATGCCAGCCCAGCCCTCAGGACGCGCTAAGACTGCAGTTGAGCCTGGGCATGGTGGTGCACACCTGTAATCCAGAGCGTGGGAGGCTGAAAACGGGAGAATCACTATGAGTCTACTCTGTGCGCTGAGACCCTATAGATCCTGTACTAAGTACATTAAAAAAAAAAAAAAAAAAAAAAAAACTTGAGGAGATCCACTCAACGGAAGAATGGTTTACTTTGGCTAAGTTCACAGGTTTCAGGTCAGCATCCCTGGGGTCTGTTATTTCTGGGTGTGTGGGGAGCTGAACCTCACGGTGGGGAGCACTTGGAAGAGCAGGGTTGCTTACCTTATGACATCCAGGAAGTCCTGAGCAAGGAAAGAGCCAGACAGGAAGAGGCGGGGCCAGAAGAGGTGGGGACAGAGGAAGAGGTGGAGCCAGAGAGGAAAAGGCAGGGCCAAAGGCAGTCTCCCGCCAAGTCAGGACCCCAGATTCACTTCCTGCACTTAGGCCCCACCTTCCATTTCCAGCCCCTTCCAATCACAGCATCAATTATGACTTCCTCCTGATCCAGTCACTTTCCCAAAACCCATCAGCAACTGGACTTCAAATCAATGAACCTTCCGGGGAAACATTTTGGACCCCCAACTGTGATACAAGGCATTCTCTAGACTGTCCCGAGCTTTCCACTTCAGTCACCAGATGACTGCCTCTCCTTTCTGAGCTTCACCCACAACCGCTCAAGCTGCAAGAAAAGAGTGAACTCTATGAGCCTCTCACCTGTTACCACAAGGAAACTCTCCCAGAAGCCGCCAGCAAACTTCTCTTTCTGTCTCATTGGCCAGGGCTGGGTGCAGGGGGTCCTGGGGATGTGTCACTGTTGAGGAGTGAGTGGGCTCTGCCAGCATCAGAGAGGAGGAGACAACTGTGGTGGCCTTTTAAAAGGGCCTCAGGCGCTCAGTCATGACTGCCTCTTAGAGACAGGTCCCTAGCTCCTCCCCTGGACCTGGAGGGGCTCTTGACTGCTGCCACTCATAGCCTGTGCTGCCGCAGACACTGGGTGAATGCGTGAGAGGCCCTGCAGCCTCGGCCTGCTTTTCCCAGAGCTCTCCCTTCGGGGAGCCAGCTGCAGCCTGGGAAAGGACCGTGCCTGAGACACGCTAGAGAGCTCCAGGTAGGGGTGCTTGTGTAAGTTATGTGGGACCAGAAGGCCTCACTCTATTGGAAAAGTAAATGAAAGGGATTATTTGAGTTTTTTTTTTTTTTGGTCTTTTTTGAGACAGGGTCCTGCTATGCAGTTCAGGCTGGCCTTGAGCTCACTTTCGTAGCCCAGGCTGGTCTTGAACTTGCACCAATCCTCTGCCTCAGCCTCCCAAGTGCTGGGATATTTGGGTAATTTAAGTAGTGGATTGGCATCAACAATTCACAGTGATAAATAGGGCATAGCGGTGCACGCCTGTCATCCCAGCACTTGGGAGTCTGAGGCAGGAGGATTGGTATGAGCTTGACACCAGCCTTGGCTATGAAAGTGAGCTCTAGGCCGGCCTAGACTGCATAGTGAGACCCTGTCTCAAAAAAAAAAAAAAAAAAAAAAAAAAAAAAAAAAAAAAAAAAAAAAAAAAAAAAAAAAAAAAAAGTCACAGTGTTTCAAATAAGAGGACAAGTACAAACATTGTCATTCTATCGGGCTAACCATGAACCACTCTGGTCTTCTTTACTCAAGTAAATTGTGTATTAAGAAATCTCTTAATTATCTTTTTATTTAAAATAAAATTCTAGGCAAGTGATTAAGAGAAAAGTCTCCAGGTTAGCCAGGCCTTGATTCAACCACGGATCCTGCTCCATGCTGCCTGGGGGTGTAGCTGACAGACACCAGCCTGCTGGGTACCTGCTCCATCCTCCTGGAGAGACACCTTGATATTCTTCTACAGGATGTAGCTGGTTAATTATGAAAATAGCCCCACACCTTCAGGTAGACTTCCCTGTAAATATGTCCTTTTTCAGGGTGACTTCATAGTCCATGGACAAGAAACAGACTGCCCATCTCTGCCCGCTGGACCTGGCTGCCTGGGACTGGTGTGGATCGCAAGTTGTGGGGTCCTGTGAGCTCTTGCTCTTGCTGCAGGGCCTGTGAGCACAAGGAAGCCCTGGCCGAC
>PVJA010054860.1:0-11386 GCA_004027025.1 Myocastor coypus
CTCCCTCCCTCCCTCCCTCCCTCCCTCCCTCTGCAGAGGGCCCAAGCCATCCCAAGCAGCTTGGTGCGCCTGTCCCAGCTTCCTGCAAGACATGCTGTCTTGTCCCAGCATGTGCAGCAGCTGCTGGGGTTGGTCTCGGTCTTCCTCCAGGTTGCCCCACCTGGAATCACTGTCCCCACCTAGGGGTGGGTTCTCGGACCACACTCTCTCCAGCTGCATTGCCCAGTGGGATCTTTTTTATACCAGGCTAATTATCCGACCAGTCTTGGTGTATCCCTCTGTACCTCATGCTGTGCTGCCCACCACAGTGCCCTCCCTTCGCTCAGGGTCCAGGAGTCGCCTCCCTGAGGGATTTTTTGAGTTGAGAGCTGGGGCCCTGTGTGCTCTTAGAATTCTCCAGCACAGATGGCTGAAGGATGCTTAGTGGATGTTTGTGGACTGAGGCTGTTGCTCTGTGCAGAGAGCCTCGGGTTGGGGAGCCCTGCTCTTTGACCCTGGGGTTTGCAGGAACACCCATCTTATTCTGGGATTCAAGGGGAAGGTAAGCAGTTGCTCTTGTCTGGAAGTGACCGCTTGATGGTTAATGCTCTCAGAAAATGATTTGGGTTCCTGGCCCCAAGGGGCTGACCTCATATCTTACAGTGCCATGTGGCAGCTGTGTTCGGGGTCATGGTCCTCAGCATGTTCTGAGCCCAAGGGACTTGTGCCATAGAGTGGCATGTGCATGGAGGAGAGGTCGTGGGCGCGGACTAGTGAGAGCAGTAGACGTGGTCGAGGTTTGGGTGAGATGCTGGGACCTGGGGGAAGCTGTCTGTCCCTGTCTTGCTGCTGATGGTTGATTCATGGTGGCTGGAGTCTCCCTTTCCCTAAACCAAGTCCTGTACAAGGTTGTGGCTTGGGCTCTGTACTCAGTAGCCTTAACAGAGGCAGCAACCCCCAGTGCCTGTGAGCACAAAGAGGGCCATTGCCAGCCAGTCATCAGCCATTTGCCAGCCTGAGTGTCCTGGGTCTCTTGGTGTCTCACTTTCTCATTTTTGCAGTCCTGGGAAGGGAGCCTAGTGTCTCTGCACTGAGCTCTATCCATAGCCATTTTTATTTTGTGTTTTGAGATAGTCTTGCTAAGTTGCCAGGTTGCCCACATTTGGGCTTGAATTTGTGATGTTCCTGCTTCAGCCTCCCAGGGTGCTGGGGTTATATAGGTTTGTGCCATAACACTCAGCATATGTTGTCTTACTTTTTGATTTAAAAATTTTTTTTTAATGTATGTATTTGTTGTTGATACAGCGTCTCCTTATGCATTTTAGACTAGTAGCAATTGTACTGACTTAGCCTCCCCAGTGTGGGGATTAAGGGCATGCATTACCCATGTCCAGTTGTGGGGCTGGCATGGTGTGCCCTGGGTTCCAGGGCCAGCACAGCATGCAGTACCAGGGATTGAACTTGGGACCTTGTGCTTGCCAGACAGGCTCTTAGATCACCAACTTATCTCCTCAGCCCATCTTACTTTTTGGAAGGAGCTCTTGTCCCTGCTATATCCTACTGTGGGTTTAGATCTTGGCATGGTCCTTTGTAGCCATGTGATCTTGAATAAGAGGTTGGGGCCCTTGGCCTGGAATCCTCTGGTCTGTTCAGTGCCAGGTGGGCTGATGGGCACAGAAGAGGCACTTCGCGAGCATCAGGCCTTCTGCTTGCCGTCAGGGCCATAGTTCATTATCCTCACTCAGCCTGATCCTCCTAGGAAGCCCCAGGCTGCACCTTCAGGACAGAGTTTGCCTCTAGAGGCAGGTACCCCACGCCAAAGAGAGAGTCACCACTGCCATTGAGACAGCCACTCCCATGTGCCAGCAGCTCTGTAGGATCTGTGCCACGGAGGAGGCACTGTTTGCAGATGGGGAGCCTGAGGCCTGTGGGGACGAGGTGGGGCTGAGCTGCAACCCTGAGCCAAGGCCTGTCTCTCTCACCTGTCCCCTGCCTGTCCTCTCTGTCTCACATGGTGCAGAGCTTGCTTGGCAGCTGTGTAAGCTGTGCTAGTGGTGATGAGTTGGTCACATGTCCAGGTGGGGGTTGCCATGGGAACTGAGCTGCAGTGAGGTCCTAGGCCTGTCATGGCTGAGAAATGAAAACTTGTGACCTGGGAAGGGACACCCTACTCCGATGGGCCCTGATGGTGCAGTGATGCTTTTACAGAGTCCCTTTCCATGCATGGGCCCTCCTTCTCGGTATTGGTTATGAGATCCCAGCAGGTTCTGCGGTCTTCCCATGCCTCAATGTCCTCCTAGGGAAGATGGAGGTGAGGATGGGATCAGCCTCCAGGGTTGGCTGTGCTACAGGAGCCTGTGGGCAGAGCCATGGAAAATGTGAGCTCTGTCTAGCTCAACCTTGAGCGGGCCACTGCATCTGTCCCTGGGTGTCCAGCCTGGGCTAGCCCAACCAGGCGGACAGCTCTCTGAGACAGGGTAGGCGCACAGTGCACACCTGACCCCCCTGCCCTCTGCTCAGCATAGAGGTGTTGTTCCACAGGCCAGGGGAGCTTTCAAAGCCTGAGTCAGAACATGTTGTTCACATTGCTCTGCTTCGACCTGCTCTTCACCTGAACAGAGCCTAAACCCTATTCCTGCCCGTGGCTGGGACTGCTGCCCCTGGAGCTCGCCTCTCCCGCACCTTCTCTTGCTCATGGCCCAGCACTGTTCCTTGGCACATTCCTGCCTCCTACTGCATAGCTCACTTTTCTGGAGACAGCTACATAAACCCATCTCTGACCATCTGACAGGGATTGTGTAGGGGAGAGGTGGACAGCCAGGAGTAGAGCTGTTGCTTACAGCCACACACAGTCTGGAAGAGGAAATGGTGAACCAGTAGAAAGTAGAAAAGCTATATGTGGTGGCCCAGACTGAGAGGGAAGATGGTCAGGAAGGGCTTCTTAGAGGTCTAGGTGGAGGGAGCACCATGTGTGTGGCCCTGAGGTGGAAATGCAGAGATACTGGAGATGTTGCAGGGGAAGGCTGGGCTACTGCATCAGGCCAGGGCAGGGCCTTGGTTCCATGACTGATAGCTTGAGCCCAGTTCAGAGGCCACAGGACAGTGCAGGCTGAGCTAGAGCATAGCCAGGTGCAGGGGCCATGGTACAGGTGTGTCCTTTGGGATGCCTCTCTTGTTTTCAAGGAGCAGGCTGGGCTCAGCCCTGGGGACCCAGGGGACAGCAGGTGCCCCCAAATGTGGCAGGCCTATAGACAGATTAGTGGTAGCAGGCAATGCCAGGGATGGGGAGCCCTGAAATTACGGGATCCTAAGGGTGCCAGGAACCTATACCTATACCCTGTCCCAGAGTCCAGACCAGTGGGCACAAGGGTGGCCAATGCCTGGCAACCAGTGGGCTTGTGTGGCTGACACCCCTGGAGAAGGGGACCTAAGACCTCGCCTTCACTCTTCTGTGCAGCCACAGGCCCCAGGATACAAGTTTCTGTGGGGTTCATGGGTAGGCCCCATCCTGTCTTGCCGTTCTCAGTCCCCATCTGGGGGTGTGGGAGCTGGGCTGATACAGAGCTCAGCGGCTTTTTTCCTGCTGCTGTCTGTCCCCTCACTCCTCTTCTGCCTGGTTGTGTGACCTCGCACCAGCCGCATGAAGCCTCTGCTTACCGCAGACCGTGTGAGAATGGCTTAGCAAGAAGCCAGGGTTGCACCTTGCTGTGAATATGCCTCCCGGGGGCTTCCAATGGGACAAGGTGGTCCCTGTCTCTCCAGATACTTGCTTACTGGTCAGATAGCAGAGCCAGGCACTCAGGGAGGCTGAGGCAAGAGGATTGCAGGTTTGAGCCCAGCTTGGACAACTTGATGATTTTGGGGAGACCCTGTCTCAAAGTAAAACATGAAAAGAGCTGAAGTGTAGCTTAGTGTAAAAGCCTTGTATTCAATCCTGGTTATCTTGGGTCCACTGCCAGAGCTCTGGGTGGCCTCTGAGGCTCCTGTCAGGTTGCCCCCCTGGCCATCTCCAGTCATAATGGGCCACCATTGTGCCAGGCTGAGAGCTGTCCTGATATTTGGTCCCTTGGCCACTGGGGAGGTGTCATGTCTGCTCTTAGCTTCTCTGCTCTGCTGTAGGGCTGGTGGGTGCCCCTTTCTGTGCCTGGCACCCTGAGCATCTCTTAGGTGCAGCTCTTGAGAGGCACCTGGTTGTGGGGTTACAGAGAGGTGCGAAGGGGTGCTTGATGGTTGTGTCCTGGGGTGCTGATCCTTGGCTGACATGTCTTACTATTACACAGTAGGTTTCTTAGGCTTTATTACGGTCTCCTCAATTAGTGGCTTCATTCTGGCCACAGTCATGTGTGTGACTGGCAGACTTTGCCAGAAAAGTTTTCGTGGCAAACCCTGAGTAGGGTTTGGAGGAGCTGAGCCATAAGGAGTAGCATTGCGGGGTCAAGGAGCTGTGCAGTGGGCATAGACAGCCCTGGGCCTTGGGGGTTCTGAGGGTGTGGAAGGGCCATGGTGTGGTTGCAAGGCCGTGGGCAGGGCAGACACCATGGGTTGGCTAATGGGGGCTCACTGCTGCCTGGATCCCCAGGGCATGGCCGGGCAGATGAGGACTGTGCAGAAGACCGGGCCAGGCACCGGGAGGAGCGACTGCTTGGAGGACGGCTGGACCGGGACCAGGAGAAGCTGCTCCGGTGAGGGCTTGGGGGCCTGGGGTTCTGGGGTTAAGGGGTCCCCAGGTGGGCTTGGCCTCTTGACTGTGGACTTTATGGCCCTGTCAGATCTTCTCTTCCTCCTGTCTCTCGGCAACCTGGGCTGTCCCTGAAGCCTCTGTTCTTCCTTCCAGAGAAAGTAAGGAGCTGGCTGACCTGGCCCGCCTGCACCCTACCAGCTGTGCTCCTAACGGACTGAACCCCAACCTCATGGTGACTGGGGGCCCGGCATTGGCGGGTTCAGGGCGCTGGTCTGCGGACCCTGCAGCCCACCTGGCCACGCACCCCTGGCTGCCCCGCTCAGGCAGCACGTCCATGTGGCTCGCCGGCCATCCTTACGGTGAGTGGGGCTCGAGGGTCCCCTTTCTGTTTGGGGGGAGATGGCAGGGGCTCAGAGCTGGCTCCTGTCCTCCCTCTGCTGGGGCCTGTTTGCAGTGGGCTGTGGGGCCCTGTGCCCATGCCTCCTTCTGGAGGCTCAGGGCCTGGCCAGCTGGGGGCTGCACTGAATTCTGGGGATGGGTAAGCTGGGGCTGCCCATGACACATCCTCAGGTGCCTCCCGGTGCTCATGTGCCCCTCGGTTCCTCCTCTTAGGTTTGGGGCCACCCTCTCTGCACCAGGGCATGGCACCTGCCTTCCCTCCTGGCCTGGGGGCCTCCCTGCCATCAGCCTACCAGTTTGTCAGGGACCCCCAGTCGGGCCAGCTGGTGGTCATCCCCAGCGATCATCTGCCTCATTTCGGTAAGTGACACAGTGGCCCTGCAGACTGTGGTGGGGAAGAAGGGGCTCAGAGAAAAGTCCCGACCTTGGTGGCGCCCACAGGACCAGGCTTTGGGGCTTTTTGTTTCTGAGAACTTGTATGTAGAAGCCCCATAAGGGAGAGCCTGGCCTGGCAGCTTTGGGGGCTTAGGTGTCCTGGCCCATGGGAGTCCCTTTTGGGATACTTGGGGCTGGGAAGGCATGGGCTGAGAGTGAAGCCCTGCTGTGTCCTGGCAGCCGAGCTGATGGAGCGGGCTGCCGTGCCGCCCCTCTGGCCAGCACTGTACCCACCGGGCCGCAGCCCTCTGCACCACGCGCAGCACCTGCAGCTCTTCTCGCAGCAGCACTTCCTGCGGCAGCAGGAGCTCCTGTACCTGCAGCAGCAGGCTGCCCAGGCTCTGGAGCTGCAGCGCAGCGCCCAGCTAGTGGTGAGTTGGCTGAGGAGAAGGGATGCGGGGCGGGGTGGGGGCAGAGGACCCAGAGATGTGATCCTGGAAGGCTTCCTGCAGGAGGCAGCCTCTGAGCAGGAAAAGGGATGGCCCTCTGGCAGAGTGAGCTGCTTTAAAGACCCTGAGAATACTGGGCCTTTGGAGCCTGGGGGAAACCAAAGGGGAGTGGCCTGCGGCCTGCGAGTTGGGAAGGGAGAGAAGTCTGGGTTCTGCTCTGATTGGCTGCTCAGGGCAGGATTAGAGGGTCCAGCTATATGCGGCCAATGACTCTGACTGAGCTCCTTTCTCAATGAGGCTAGGCCTCTCTTGATCCCGTGGGACAGGACCCATGGCATCCCCTTTGGGTTGCATCCCCTGGGGTCCACAATCCTTCCATCTCCTTGAGGCACTCTGGGAGAGCTTCCCCCTTTCCCCTGGGCTGGGACCTCGCTGGATGGAGAAGGCAGCTTTATGGCCCAGCCGGCCCTGGGTGTGAACTTAGCTCTGTAGCCCTCCCTCAGGTACCCAGGCAAGTGACTTTGAGTAAACAGAGACTGTCACCAGGTTGCTGATGGTGGCTTGATGGCAGAGCAGCTGGTCTTGGTTGACCAGCGTGCTGACTGCTGGCTGCACGAGCTCTGTTCGTTGTCCAGCTGCTCCTTTCACCCATTTGTCATCAGCCCCAAGCACGGGCTCCTCTGTCATGGGGGGTGCATGGACCCCCACAGGTGATAGTGCAGTGAGTGCCCCTCGGGGGCAGCCGTGCTAGTGCCGTGTAGGTGCTGGCTGTCTTTAGCCGGCCCCTGCCTCACCTCCAGGGACCCACATGGGTCCAGGCGAAGGTCCCTACTTGCCCTGGGGAAGAGGCTGGGAGCCCGCTGGGATTCCACGGAATCCTTCGCTTATTATGTGAGCACCATGCTGGAATGTCTGTCTCAGGCCTGGCCTCTGAGGCTCCCCCTGGCTGGGGAACCCCGGGGCCAGCCATGCTTCCCCTGCCTCCTGACCCCTTTGCAGCAGGAGCGGCTGAAGGCCCAGGAGCAGCGGGCTGAGATGGAGGAGAAAGTGAGCAAGCGGAGCCTGGAAGCTTCGGGCAAGGCTGGCCTGGCCACCACGGGCCCAGGGCTGCTGCCTCGCAAGCCCCCTGGGCTGGCTGCTGGCCCCGCAGGTGCCTATGGCAAGGCCGTGAGCCCACCACCGTCCCCCCGTGCTTCCCCTGTGGCTGCCTTGAAGGCCAAGGTCATCCAGAAGCTGGAGGATGTGGCCAAGCCACCTGCCTATGCCTACCCTGCTACACCCAGCTCCCTCCCTAGCAGCCCACCACCGGCCTCCCCACCACCCACTCCCGGCCTCACCCGGAAGGAGGAGGCTCCCGAGAACGTGGTGGAGAAGAAAGACTTGGAGCTGGAAAAGGAAGCCCCCAGCCCCTTCCAGGCCCTGTTCTCAGGTAGGACTGGGTACCTGAGCTGGCTGTGGCTGGGTACACACAGACCCATCCCTGTGGCTTTTTTTTTTGAGGCAAGGTCCCACTACGTAGTGAAGGCTGGCCTTGAACTTGCTTATGTCACCTAGGCTAGCCTCAAACTCATAGTGATTTTCCTGTTTTAGACTCAGTGCTAGAATTGCAGGAGTGCACCACCAGGTTTAGTGTGACTTTGTTTTTTTCCACCCCTCTGCCATTACTGGGGATTAAATGTAGGGCCTTTATACTAAGCTACATCCCTGGCTCTTATTTTTTATTTTGAGATAGTATCTCATGAATCTCTGCATTGTCCAGATTAGACTCAAACTCATCATCCTGTCTCAGCCTTTGAAAGAGCTGAGATTCTAAGTATGTTCTACCCAGCCAAACTTTATTCATTTTGAATCTTTGTTGAGCACCTGCTGTGTGCCAGGCCTCCCACCTGACTGGAGTACATTCTCGTGCCATAGGCAAGAGGAGGGGTCCTGGGTGGTGGTAGGCAGAACAAGACCGCAGGATTCTTCGTGTTCATTAGTAGTAGCGCAGAGGTGCCCGTTCTGGGCAGCGGTTCTGTTGGTCCCACGTGTCTGCTGGGACCCGCGGCAGGTGGTTTGGGGCTGAGCGTTGCCCTTTTCCAGAAGCTAGTAAATGAGTGTGCTGTTAAACTTGCAGGGGCTTGAGTTCTAATTCAGATTTCGGCCCTGGTGCTGTGTGAGTTCAGGCAGTTGGCTGCCCTAGTATGACTTCTGGGATGCTCTGAATCCTTTTCCTCTTCATTGGGTTCTTTTGGAGCACTCATAACCTGGGCACTGGGGGCTGGGCTTGGGACTGTGGCAGTCACTGCACATGTCCCATTCTCAGGCTGGGCTGTAGGTGGGGAACAGAATGATGTCACTTTGCTGTTTTGAGTGTCTGTGTCATTGGAGTGGGGTGCTGGATTCTCCTGCACAGGACATCCGAGGCACACTGGCTGGGTGACGAGGTTCAGGTCTTTGTTGGCACTCATGAAGGATTTGCTTTTGCCCAGTGTTATTCTGGGTGCCCAGGGAGGAAGGGTAGGGAGATAGCTGTGGGTGACCCTACACCATAACCATTAGGGACCAGGTGGCGGCTCACTGATGACTCTGAGGCCAGGTGCATGGATGGGTCCTGGCATTTCTCAGGTCACCTGTGCTCCCAGCCCTGCAGCCTGTCAGGCAGAGCATGGCTGTGGTCTGGGTCTCTCTCCTGGGAGGTGAACAAGTAGGGATACAGGGGCTGTTTACCCCCACGGGGGCTCCCTTACTAATCCCCGGTGTTCTTGGCAGACATCCCCCCGAGATATCCATTCCAAGCCCTGCCACCGCACTACGGGAGGCCCTATCCGTTCCTGCTGCAGCCCACAGCAGCCGCTGATGCCGATGGCCTGGCCCCTGATGTGCCACTTTCAGCCAATGGCCCTGAGCGCCTGGACCTCTCCCCTGAAGACAAACCCATCTGCCTGTCGCCCTCTAAGATCCCTGAACCGCTACAAGAGACTCCAGAAGAAGAGCCACTGGCTGACCGGGAGGTAAAGGCTGAGGTGGAAGATGTGGAGGAGGGCTCTGCAGAGTTGCCACCGCTGGAGTCACCACTGGCCCTGCCTGTCCCTGAAACCATGGTGGCGGCAAGCCCTGCGGACAGCTGCGGAGGTGGTCTGCGGGAGGTGCAGGTGCGGGGTGCCGTGGGGCAGGACTGCCCAGAGCCCTCTGAAGACTCAGATTTTGCAGAGGGGGCTGAGGCTCAGGCTCAGGCAGAGTTGCCTCGGAGAGAGTCCCACGCATCTGTCCTGGAGCTGGGGGGGCAGCTGTCACCTGAGCCCCTGGTAGAGACTAAGGAGGAGCCAGTGGAGGTACCCCTTGATGTGCCCATGGAGACCCCTGTGGCCGAGGCTGGGCCTGAGGAAGGCCTGGCACAGCCAACTCTGAGTGAGCCCCAGCCCAGCCTTGAATTGCCAGACTGTGACCTGCCCACCAGGGAGGGACAGTGCCCTAGCCTTGAGGCCCAGGAGGCCGTGCCTGTGCCTGTGCCTGCCAGCGCCTGCTACCTGGATGAGGCGATCTCAGACACGCTTTTGCCTACCCTGGAGGACCCACTGGCTGGCATGAATGCCCTGGCAGCTGCGGCAGAGATGCCTCAGGCCAGACCGCTGCTGTCCTCAGATACCAGTGCCCAGGCTGTGGAGAGGTTGGACACCAGCCCGAGTCTGGTTCTGGAGCAGGGCTTCCTGCAGGGCATCACCCTGCTGAGCGAGATCGCAGAGCTGGAGCTTGAGAGGAGGAGCCAGGAGGTGGGAGGTGAGTGCTGTACTTGGTGCTTGGTTCTGTGATATTTTTCTTTTTAAGTTTAAGCTGAGCATGGTACTGCCTGTCTATGATTCCAGTACTTGGGAGGATGAACAGGAGGATTGCTGTGAGTTCGAGGCCAGCCCAGGTTACATCGTAGGTTCAGAGTCTATCTGCACTACATAGTGAGACCTGTGTCATAAGCTAAAAAGTTTTAAAATCGTTTTTCCTTTTTTTTTTTTTATTTTTTTTTATTTTAGGGAAGGGTCTGGGTCTCAGTACTAGATCAGACTCGTAGTGATCTGCCTGTTTACAGCCTCCCAAGAACTGGGATTACAGGCCCATGCCACCAGGCCCAGTCTCAGTTGCCTTCTCAGTGAGCCCTGGGGGCAGAGCCAGCACAGCAGGCCTGGGGATTGAGAATCAAACTTAGGACCTTACGCTTGCCAGCCAAGTGCTGTGCTGCTGAGCTATATCCCTGGCCCTGATTTAAAAAAAAATTTTTTTTTCTTTTTTCAGAACTTTTGTTTGTTTGTTTGTTTGTTTTTATTTATTTTTATGGCCGGCTCAGCCTGCCCTGAGGGGATCGAACTTTGGTCCCTGCAGCCACCTAAGCTTTCCTAAGCAGGTGCTTTAGACCATTGAGTCATCCTGCTGGGCCCCTGCCCTGATTTTTTTTTTTTTTTGTCTTTTTGAGACAGGGTCTCGCTATGCAGTTGAGGCTGGTCCTGAGCTCACTTTTGTAGCCGAGGCTGGTCTCGAACTCGCACCAATCCTCCTGCCTCAGCCTCCCAAGTGCTGTCTGCCCTGATTTTTTAACAATTGTGATAAAATATAGCAAAATGTACCAGCTTGACAATTTTAAACTTTATTTATGTTATGGCCAGCTCAGCCTTCCGTCGGGGTGGGGCTGGCACAGCATGTGGTGCTGGGGATTGAATTGCAGTTCCTGTGGTTGCCTAAGCTTGCCTAAGCAGGTGCTTTAGACTGCTGAGATATCTCACTGGCCCAGCTTAGTAGTTTTAAAGTATTCAGTTAAATAATGTTAAGCGTACTCATATTGTTGTGCAGTCAGTCTCTGGGTTTCCTGGTAGTAAAAGTTATCTTTCCTTCCCTCAAAGGTGTGTTTGTATTAGCAAGATTCTTTAGGTATAAGGAACAGAAGTTCGTGGGACCAGGGTTTGAACTCATGGCCTTGTAGTTGCCAGGCAGGCACTTCTGCCACAGAGCTATCTCTCCAGCCCC
Organism: Myocastor coypus; assembly: GCA_004027025.1. Taxonomy (NCBI): domain Eukaryota; kingdom Metazoa; phylum Chordata; class Mammalia; order Rodentia; family Myocastoridae; genus Myocastor; species Myocastor coypus. The sequence continues at coordinate 10,876 of PVJA010054860.1, forward strand.
AGGAACAGAATTTCTTACTGAAACTGGCTTTGTAAGAGGGAAGAGGGAATCTGTTAGGGAGCCAAAGTTGGGCAGCTGTGGGTCAGCTTCAGGCATGACTGGCTGTCGGAGCTCAGCATCGTCGGGGCTGTCTTGGCTGCTGTACCCCTTCTACAATCTGTCCTTCTTCCTTTTTCCTGGTTGCACTTTCTTCTCTGCCTGGCCTGAGGCCAGCTCACTGTCTGTGGGGGCAGCGGTGGGTGCTCCACCACCTCCTCCCAGGCCTATGCAGCTCTGCTCAGCAGCCCTAGGAAGGAGGCCACCCCTTTCCTAGGCGCTCTGGCAAAATGGGCTGACTCGGGGTCATGCTGGCGTTTTGGTGGGGGGTGTTAGGGGTGCTGGGGATGCCTGCCGCTGAACCATCCACTCCGCAACCCAGTATTTTGAAGCCAGGACTTGCGGTGCTCTCCAGACTGGCCTTGAACTCCTCCAGGGATCCTCCCACTTCAGCCTTCCAGTAGTTGGGGCTGCA
>PVJA010054861.1:0-11409 GCA_004027025.1 Myocastor coypus
GAATGATTGTGAGGACAATATGCAATATGTCAACTTTCAAAGAAAAGAAAGGGGAAAAGAAAAAAAAAAGTAATGTGGATTTAGAAAGGTTAATGTTTAATTGTTTGATCAATCTTATATACCTATATGTATTAATCTAAACTGATCTGATGATGAAAATATGTAATATAACCATTGTTAAATTTAAACAATAAAAAATGAATAAATAAATAAATAAATAAATCTTTCCTTCTCCAACTTGAGTGTTGTTTTGTTGTTGTTTTTCTTTTTTGTCCCAGCAATGAAACAAGAGTAATTAAGACAATATTTTTCAGCATACATTCAGTGAAGTCCTATATTATTAATATTTATTCTGAAACCAGCATAGTCTTTTTAAAATGCAAATCTGATTATGCTACACAGAAATACTTCATGCTTAAAACCTTTGGTAGCCTTAGCATAGAGTCAATTCCTCGAAATTTTGATACTGTCTGTTCCTTGTCTTCTCAAATTTATATCAACCAGATTCCAGCCAAGTTTTTGTTGTTCAATCAGGTTTAACTTTACTTTCCATCAGAGTTTAGAATGTGATTTCCTATTTAAGGATATCCTTTAGTTACACTCCCTCATTCCCCTTTCACTCAGTTACTGTGTGGTCATCATTGCTATAATCACAACCGTACCTGTCTCATGAAATTCTCCCTAAAATTTCAGAGTAAATAAATCAGTTGACTGTTTTGCAGTCTCAATGGTGCTACCCCTCAATAACAGGTTATTTTATACCAAATACTGGTATCACTTCTGGCATACAAAATAATCACTTCCTTCTGTTATTAAGTGCCATATTTGGCTACTTTTTGTTTTTCATATTAATTTGCTTTGCCTATATCTTATTCCATAATAACAATTTTTCTTTGTCTATTTTAAATAAAATATATTGTGATATAAAATGCAACTTATTTGCCTATTTAAAAGATATAATTTATTACTGGATGTGACCCACCATACCCAGACCAGTGCACCATTTCGACCAGCTGCATGGCGTCCAGCCCAAACTGCAGCTCTGAGACCTAACCCATCATTCCCGAAACCACGCATCACTTGGACTGGCCACACAACTCCTCGCCTACATCCAGCTTCCTGACCTGACACGTGATCCCCTAACTCAAGCCGGAACACGGCCAGCCATCTTGCCTGGGCCAACCAGTGGACTCAGCCTTGGAGAATCCCCTGAATCATCAAAAGCACGAGCTCCGATTCTGTGCACATTCCCGAGCAGGACTCACATAGGCCAGTTAAGAAATCTCTCAGCCCAAATTCATCCCCTAACTAGACAACTGCCAAACACTGACTATACCACAGTCCACACATTGAAAGCCACCATCCCCACATGGCCGACAACCATCCTGACCCACAGGGCCTTGATGAAGCCAGACACCTGAGCTCTGACTCTCAGCGATTGACCTCTGGAGGGGAACAAACTTGGTGAATCCAAACCAAAATTTCCATATGCACTAAAGTATAAGTTCACCAAAGTGCAGAGATCACTTCTATAAAAATGATAAAGACAAGGAGCAAGATCAAATCCCAGGTCTTGAGTCCACAAAAAACAAGTATAGGACACACTGCCATGCAAGAAAATGGAAATAATGCAGACAAAATGTCTGAATCGGTAACAACCAAGGTAGAAAGACAGGTGCAAAAATGTATAGAGAACTCAGATCAGAGATAACATGTGAAGTAAAAAAGAAATGTATGAAATAATAGACTCTGAAGTGGAAAAACAACAGCAGAAATGTATAGAGGAAAGCAAAGCAGAAATAATCTGTGAAGTTAAAAATGACATTTCTAAATTAACACCATCTAAAGTAGGGAAACAACTACAGAAACATACAGAGGAAAACAAAGAAGAAATAATCTCTGAAGTAGAGAGAGAAAGGATAGCTATAATGAGAGGCTTCAGTACTATTAAAGAAGACACTGATAACAAATTAGAGGAGAATAGAAAAATGATAGATTCCCTGATTGAGCAATATAGAAAAGAAATAGATCGCATGAAACAGTTTCAAAGAAATATACAAGAAAATAAAATCTCAATGACAAGCTGGCAAAACCATATGAATGAAAGTGGAGATACATTCTCAGATCTAGAAGACGAAGTTGCAGCTAGAGAAAAAGTAAGAAAGGATGTCTTAAAAACAAGTAGGATGCAAGAAAAAATAATTCTACATCTGCAAGATGTTGCAAACATAAACAATGTGAGATTAGTAGGAATCAATGAGACATAAGGAGTCAATACAAATGATATAAAAAGAATATGGGCAGAATTAATAGCAGAAAACTTCCCAAATATGAAAAAAATCAGAAATACAGTAACTGAAGCATACAGAACCCCAAATAACATCAAACTGACTAAAAAAACCCACCCATACATATAATAGTAAAGATACCAGAAATCCAGCAGAAGAATAATATACTAAAAGCTGGTAGAGAAAAGAAACAGATCACATTTAAAGGAAAACACATCAGAATAACAGCCAATTTCTCCTCACAAACCATGAAGTCAAGAAGAGCATCAAGCAGAGCGCTTTGAGTCCTCCATGAAAACAAATTTCAGCCAAGACTGCTATACCTGGCAAAACTCTCTTTCAATTATGAGGAAGAAATGAAATACTTCCATGAGAAGGAACAACTAAAAATTTCATGATGTCAAAACCAACCCTACACAGTATACTAAAATCTATTTTAGAAAGGGACCAAAATGACTCAAATGCAAGAAACGAGAAAAGAAAGATCCCACAAAATAGTGTACTCAATTAAACACAAGAGCAAAAGGGATAAAAATAGTAAGTAAATATCATTTCAATCTTAAGTCAATACATTTCAATTATAACCATCAATGTAAATGGACTCAATTCTCTGACTAAAAGAAATAGACTAGCAGAGTGAATGAGGAAGCAAAACCTAACAGCATGTTGTATACAAGAAACGCACTGAACTCATAAAGAAACTAAATGGCTATAGTTAAAGGATGGAAAACAAAACTACATGCCTCAGCACCTCAAAAAAAAAAAAAAAAAAAAAGCAGGGGTAACAATCCTCTTTGCAGACAGTCTAAACTTCAAACCAAGACTGATCAAACAAAACAAAGAATGCCACAACATATTCTTTAGGGGAAAACTTCAAGATAAGGGGAATAACGAGTTATAACTCATAAATGCGTATGCACCCAATACAGGAGCAGCAAGCTATGTAAGGCAAAACTTAATGGACATGAAAAATCTAACATCCAATACCACAATCTTAACAGGAGACCTCATCACTTCCTTATCCAAAAAAGGATAGATCAAGCAGAGAAAAAATATTAGCAAAGAAGTACCAGAACTGAGCCAGAACTTGGAACAACTGCAGTTAGTGAACATACACAGAGAATTCCACCCAACCACTTCAGAATACACTTTTTTTCAGCTGTACATCGGACATTTTCTAAAATAGACCACATATGGGTACATAGGTAGTGCTTAAGTATATGCAAGAAAACAGAAATTAACCCATGCATGCTATCTGATCACAGTGCAATGAAATTGGAAATAAATGACAACAGAGACTACACAATCTCCAGAAAAACATGGGAATTAAATATAGCTCTTCTCAACAACCTTTGGATGAGAGATGAAATTAAACAAGAAATTAAACAATATCTAGAATTTAATGAAAATTCAAACACAACTTACTGGAATTTATGAGATGCAATGAAAGCAGTTCTTAGAGAAAAAAATTTATAGCTCCGAATTCATTCATTAACAAAACAGAACTGGACCAAATAAATACTCTCATGGAGCACCTTAATCGATTAGAAATAGAAGAGCAAACAAAATCCAAAGCCCTAAGATGGGAGCAAATTATAACAATTAGAGCAGAAATTATTTTAATTAAGACAAAACAATAAAAGAATTAATGAATCAAAATGCTGCTTCTCTAAAAGATCAAATAAAATGGATAAGTTCCTAGCTAACCTCATCAAAAAGAGGAAAGAAAAGACTCAAACTGAATCAATAAGGAATGAAAAAGGTGAAATTACTACAGGCACAGCAGAGATTCAGAGGATCATAAATAATCTACTTTGGGAATCTTTACTCTCACAGAATTGAAGACACAGATGAATGGATAGATTCCTAGAAGAGTACAAATTACTCAAACTGAATAAAAAAGATATAAGAACTCTTAATAACCCAATAACAGCCAATGAAATACGAAATGTAATAGAAAGCTTACCAACAAAGAAAAGTCCAGGACCTAATGGATTCACCTCTGAATTCTACAAGAAATTTACAGAAGACATAATCCCAACACTCCTCAAAATCTTCAATGAATTTGAAAAGGTAACAATCCTTCAAAATCATTCCTGGAAGCAAGTATTACGAACCAGAGAGAGATTCAACTAAAAAAAAAAAACAACAAAAAAAAAAAAAAAAACCAAACTACAGGACAATTTCTCTCATGAACATACATGAAAAACTCCTCAATAAAATCTTCGCCACTAGAATACAACAAATCATCAAGAAGATTATACACTCTGACCAGGTAAGATATATCCTAGGTATTCAAGGATGGTACATTTTATGCAACTATATAAATGCAATACATTATACCAATAAAGCCAAATCCAAAAATCACATGATCATTTCAGTTGATGCAGAAAAGGCCTTTGACAAAGTCCAACACTCATTCATGTTCAAAGTCCTACAGAAAATTGGAATTGAGTGCCTCTACCTCATCCTGATAAAAGCCATCTACAACAATCCAACAGCTAACATAATTCTAAATGGGGAAATACTAAAGTCATTTAGTCTCAGATCTGGCACAAGACAAGGATATCTTGTATCACCACTCCTATTCAATATAGCTCTGAAATCATTATGTACAGCCATTAGACAACAAAGAGGAACAAAAGGAATAAGAATAGGCAAATAAGTAAAACTATCACTATTTGCTGATGACATGATAATCTACTTGAAAGAACCAAAAAAATCACTAAAAAGCTACTAGAATTAATACACAATTTTAGCAGCGTAGTAGGTTACACGTCAACACATAGAAGTCAGTAGCATTCCTCTACACAGTTAACAAACACGCTGAAAGAGAAATTAGTAAAAGAGTATCTTTTATGATAGCTGTGGGGGGCCTGGTGGGATGGCTCAGTGGTCTAAAGCGCCTGCTTGGGAAAGCTTGGGCAGCGCCAGGGACCTCGGTTCGATACCTGGCACCACATGCTGCGCCAGCCCTGCCCTCGGGGTGTGCTGAGCCGGTCATAAAAATGAGTGAATAAACAAACAAATATTCTGAAACAAGAAAAAATAAATAAAAAATTTAAAAAATTTAAAAAATGATAGCGGTGAAAAAAATGAAATACTTAGAAATTAAGCTACCTAAAGAAGTAAAAGACCTTTTCAATGAAAACTACAGTACTCCAAAAAAGAGATCCTAGAAGATTTCAGAAAGTGGAAAGATATTCCTTGCTCTTGAATTAGAAGAATTAATATTGTGAATATGGCCATACTCCCTAAATTGCTATACAGATTTAATGCAATTCCTATCGAAATATCATCAACATACCTCCCAGATCTGGAGAAATCATTCATAAAATGTATTTGTTTGTTTTTTTTTGTTTGTTTGTTTGTTTGTTTGTTTTTGTCTTTTTGAGACAGGGTCTCGCTATGCAGTTGAGGCTGGCCTTGAACTCACTTTTGTAGCCCAGGCTGGTCTCAAACTCGCACCAACCCTACTGCCTCAGCCTCCCGAGTGCTGGGATTACAGGCGTGCGCCACCACGCCTGGCTATAAAATGTATTTGGAACCAAAAAAGACACAGAATTGCAAAGACAATTCTGAGCAACAAACGTAGGGCAGGAGGCATTACAATTCCTGATCTAAAGTTATACTACAAAACTACAGAAATAAAATCAGCATGATATTGGCAAAAAATAGACCTGAAGATCAATGGAATAGATTAAAAGATACAGAAGTAAACACAAACACACTCATTCACCTTATTTTCAACAAAGGGGCCAAACACGTCTCACTGGAAGAAAGATAGCCTGTTTAACAAATGGTGCTGAAAAAACTGTCTCTCTCCATGGTGAAAACTAAAACTTGATCCAAGTCTCTCACCATGCACTAAAGTCAAGTCCAAATGCATTAAAGATCTAAATATTAAAAGAGAAACATTAAATCTCCTAGAAGAGAAATTGGGAGACAGTGTTGAAGAAATTGAGTAGGCAATAAGCTCATGGACAAAAATCAAAATGCACGTTTAACACTTGAAAACATCAACAAATGGGATCTCCTCTGGCTAAGAAGTTTTTTTTCACATCAAAAGAAATTACCAACAGAGTGAAAAGAGAACCATAAACTTTGAAACGATTTTAACTAATACGTATCCAAACAAAGATCTTGTATCTAGAATCTATAAACATTTAAAAGCCATTAGGGTCCCAAAATTTAAAGACACAATCCAGAAATAGGCATCTGAGATGAACACGTATTTCTCAGAGAAAGAAACTCAGCAAGCCTGTAAATACATGAGGAAATGCTCCACATTGCTAGCCACCCATGAAATGTAAATTAGAACAACACTGAGATACCATCTCACCCCAGAAGGAATGGCTATCATAGAGAAATTATCCAGCAATAAGTGTTGCAAAGACTGTGGGGAAAGAGGAACCCTTCTCCATTGCGGGTGGGAATGCAGATTGATTCAACCGTTATGGAAAGCAGTGCGGGGAATCCTTAGAAAACTAGAACTGCAAATTCCATTCAATCCAGCTATCCCCTTACTGGGAATTTTCTCAGAAGAACTGAAAACATTATACCATAGCAATATCTGTGCACATATGTTTATGCAACCCAATTTGTAATATCCAAATCTTGGAAACAACCAAAATGCCTATCATTTGAAAAATGGTTAAAAAAGATATGGTATTTTTGTATGCAATATTACTCAGCTATCTGGATGTATACCGAACATATTCTCATAGCTGACATAAACCAGATCTACATTTGTAAATATTGTATAGTCTCCGTAGTCTAAGAACTCTAACGAAGAAACAAAAATTGAAGGGCATAACACAGCTGGATGTGCTATGGATTAAACAGCAAAGTGACTGGAAACAGAAAAGAGAGGAAACATTGCAGGAGCTAAACCATACTCTTATGTACACAAGATGAATTAGGCATTGGTCCTAAGAACCTCAGAAGTTTTTATCACCTCAATCATAGCAACACGCAACACTGAAGCTGTGCTTGGAATGCCGGTTATTCTGGTCTTTTAGATGAGAACTGCTTCTAATGAAATCTTCGTTATTGCTATACTCTCTCTCAAGTAAATGGTTTGTTAACAAAAAAAAAAAAGAGTATTAGTTGAGAGTAAGAATCTGGGCAAAATGAAAGACTTGACAGACTACAATTTTGTATACCCTTGGATTTCCAAAAGTCTGCGTAAAAATGTGTAACTGCTTTGATCACATTCTATCGAGAGTTACTAGAATATCAATGACTGATGGAAAATACCAATTTCAGGCCATGTCAAAGATGTTTGATGTTCAGAAAGACAGTCATGTTAAGCTCAATCATCTATGCTATAGAGTAATAATATTATGAAGGTTCTCTGCTGGAGGTTTGAGAATGTAAGTTAACAGATCAAAAATTGGAGAAAAAGAATGACTATGAGAATAGCCAACATTTTGGCCCTAGCCCTTCAAGGTCAGTGAGGACACAGGACATAAGAGAACCTGTGCTGTAACATCCTAGAACTTAGTGGTGTCACAAATTTTCTGGTCAAAGAGATCATGGGACTTCAGAAGAAAGGGATAAATGAACTATAATGTGTCTAGGGAGAGTCACCTAGAGAAAAAAAAATTCTCTCAGGCTTTCACAGAAAGCAAAATGACCAAGCAATGCTTGTGACTTGTCCCAAAGGCTGACACTGACAACAGTTCTACAAAGAACTGTACATGGTCCCAAAGTTAATGCTGAGGGGATTTGACCTTGGAAGATACAAAAGATGAATGTTTTGTTATACTCGTCTTGCTTTAACTTGCCCTTGATCACCCAGTGGAACAGCTTAATTACGAGGCATAAAAGGCAGAGCTAGATTAGTGTGATGAGCGGTAAGAGGCTTAAATCAACAGCTTTCACTATTGCCAGTTTCACCTCTAACCCAATGCAATTTTGGAACATTGGACTATGTGTAAAACTACTTTCTCTCAGTTCAAAGAGAAGAAATTTTTTTCTTTTATTCTTTCCTTACCAATATCGATTAGAAAATGTATCATGTCCCCACTCTGTGCTCTGTATAACTACTATGAGGACAACAATATGCAATGTGTCAATTTTTGCCAATGTACTACTAAGATATTTTAAAACTATCATATTATTTCTTATTGAAATTAATTAAAAATAAATAGATAAAAAATAAGAGGTATGGTTTAAGTGTAAATATATATTTATGTAGTTGTTAGCAAAAGTAAAATATAAAATTTCTGTCCTTCTGTAGATATCACTTCCATTCTTTGCACACATTAAGCCTAAGGTAATGCGTTATTGTTTTCCATCATCACAGATAGAAATTAGATGTAATTTTATTGATATAAATTTAGAATTCATGAAAAATTACATATAATTTTGCAGTATACCTTGGGTCTGTGGGCATAGATTCCTTGCAATGAAATAATTATGTATATCACAGCATTTACATGTTTCATAGTAGTGAAGAACAGATACATTGATATTGTCAACATAAATATTGTGAATATTTAAAGAAATTTTGTAGGGTGTGGATAGACATACAATCTAATGTACAGCATTTTCAACCCCAAAATAGGTTGAGTGAAGGAATCTTGGTTCTGCTGTCATTTTTTTGTTATGATTTAATCTGCTTAACCACTGCCCAAGGTATTCCTGGTCAAGTTACTTACAGTAATCTATTATTTATAGTGATTTCATGGGCTTCTGGGGCAATACATTTCATAAGACTTCCTGAAGACTTGCTAGATTATTTGTATCAGTAAATAAACTTTAAAAAACTGTTTGAATAACCCATTTTAGATGTTTACTTAGAAAGTTCAGAGAAGTCTAGAAAGAGATTTTATCTGCATTTACAGAAATCACTTCCAAGTATATTAGTCAGCTATCCCATTGCTATACATGAAATCTAATACTTTTTTTAAATAAGAGGTTTAATTTGTCTCATGTTTAAGGAGATTTATTTCACAGCCAACTGACTCTAACACAGAAGCAATACAGAAGGGTATGGCAAAGGGAAGCTTCTTCCATGTTCTGCCCCCAGTGACTTTTGTTCAATTCGGTCCCCACATTCTAACAGCACGTTATACATGAACTGATCAGTGTATTAATCCACGGAGAGGATAAAGCCTCAAACATCTCACTACTGAATACATGAAACATTTTGCAGATGTTCAGATATAAAACAAAACACCATCTAGGTATAGTTTTATTCTGTTGGAATTACAAAGTGAAAAGAATGAGAAGATTGCCTAGAGTTTTCCATTTGTTTCTGAAATACTACTTTTACACAGCATCTGCTGAAGGTCATCAGAATCTAGAAGTGGCATGCCCATTTCTATGTTTTGTGTTAGTACCGAACGATTGGTCTCTAGCCCATGTCCTCTTGAGAAGTAGTGGACCTTCAAAAGGGTGGGCCAATTGGAGGAAGTATGGAGGGCATGCCCTTAAAGAAGATTCTGATAATTCACCCTTTTTTTTTTCTCTTTTCACTTCTTAATTGCCAAATGTGAACAGTATTAACTACAATCTTTTACCATGATCAGTATTTTTCTCTAGGTACACTGGCTACAGAGACAACCATGAATCAAATCCTCTGAATTTACGGGCAAAAAAAGAATATGTTTTCATTTGTTACTTTAGATCAGTTATCTCCATAGTGCAAGGATTAGAGAACGGTTATATAAGTTGGCTTATGGCATATACGTTCTTATAGTAATGGAAATCGATTCTTATGTCTTAGAGGCATTTCACTGGTGATAATATCTACTTCCATGAGTTTCTTCAAATACAAACTGGAGATTATAACACAAGCCACTGGGATGAAAAATATACAGTCATGAAAGTCTTCATGCCTAAATTTTTATGAACTTTTGTTTCAATTTTAACATTCTGATTAAAGCATTTTTATAATTCCAATTTATTTCCTTATCATTGTAATATATATTAAACTTTGCAAGTTTAACATACGTGGTCTTGCATATCATATATGCTTCTTTCTTTTTTTTTTGAGAATTCGTTTTGGTTTTATTGATTTTTATTACTTTTAATAAGAAATAATAATTCCACAGTTTCAAAACACATTAGTAGTATATTCCCAATAACTGATACAATGCATATTGTTTTCCTCGTAGCAGTTATTCAGAGCACAGGATGTGGACATGATAAATTTTCTAATCATTATTGATACAAAAATTTCTTGTCATTGAACTAAGAGAAAGTAGTTGTATACATAGTCCAATGTTTCATAATTGCAGTGGGATATTGGCAGAACTGGCAATGTCAGATGCTGTTGATTTAAGCCTTTAACAGCTCAGCATACTAATCTAACTTTATGTTTTATCTATGCTTCCTTTTAACTTTGTAGTATTTAGCAAGTTTCTTAATCTCTTTAAGCCCTAATTGCCTTATCTGTAAAATGGATACGATAGTATCTGCATGCATAGTCTTTTGAACAAGTGTCTATAGGCCAAAATAACATATCTGTAAATATACAAAATAAATACTTGAATATGTACAAACATCTTGAGTTATACTGTAATAATCATATATATATATATATATATATATATATATATGTCTTATTTAGTGTTTTTACACAAAGACCCAGAAACATTTAACAATTTGGATGCAATGTATAATAAGGATACAAAGCATACTACATACCTCAGCAGATTAAGGTAGTGCCAGCCCTGCCCCTGGGACATGCTAAGAAGGCACATGAAACTGCATGTGGTGGTGCACACCTGCAGTCCCAGCACTCAGGAGGCTGAAAAGCAGAAAGGATCACTCAGAGTCGGATCTGTATAGTGAGACCATATAAACACTGTATTAAATACATTTTTAAAAAATTGTTATAATCAGGATATGTAGTATTCAGATTGACAAGCCAGAGTACATATTAAAAAAATAATAATATTTCATAAACAATTTTCTACAGGTTATTCTTAATACACAAAGTTCAGATACAAAATGAAAAATATTTTTACAAGAAAGTATCTAGTCTACACTTGGGAGGCTGAGGCAGGGGGATCAGTGTGAATTCAAGACCAGCAGGGCTACAAAGTGAGTTCAAGGCCAGCCTGAACTGCATATCAAGACTCTGTCTCAAGAAGACAGAAAAGCAAAA
>PVJA010054862.1:0-11410 GCA_004027025.1 Myocastor coypus
TTTTTTTTTTTTTTTTTTTTTTTTTTTTTTTTTTTTTTTTTTTTTTTTTTTAAAGGGACTGTCTCAGTAATTCATCATTGCTGGGACAAAATACCCAACACCCACAAGTTAAAGGAAGAAAAATTTATATCAGCTCACAGTTTGTAGAGGTTTAGTTCATGATTGGCTGACTCCAAGATGGGGCAGCATGGCAGAGGAGAAATGGTCCATGGAGTGACAGGGTGGCAAATGGAAGCAGCAGCAGCAGTAAGACTTCTTTTCCTTTTTTTTTTTGTTTTTTATTTTTGCATTTAAGCTATAGCCTATTGGTTGGCACCATCCATACTCAGGGTGGGCCCCCTATTATCCACACCCCAAACTGTGCTAAATCAATCAGTGGGCTAATCTAGTTATGATAACATAATCCAGTATCATATATTCATGTCCCGGCTGCTTCCCCAAGCCCCACATGATCACACAAGGCTTTGGGGGGGACACCTTAAGATGGGAGAGAGAAAGGGGAGGGAAAGAGACAGAGACAAAGACGGATGGAGAAAGCAGAAAGAAAAATGTGCTTTATAGGTTTGTCTTCACAGTTTGCTAAGAGTTCTTATGAACTAGTGAATTTATAAGTGCTTTTTCTGAGTCTACTGACTCAGACAATAACTTTTCTTTTTATTCTTTAATTTGTTCTATGATAAAATAGATTTTCTAACCTGAAATAACCCTTGGATTTCTGGAATAAATGAGAGTTGATCATAATCTGCTGTTTTTAATGTGCTGTCGGGGACAGCTGTTAATACTTTGGTTCATCTTTTGAGTCTGTGCTTATTAATGAGTAAGTGTAGCCAGCAACTTTCTTGGTTTATACTGTTCATGTCTTTCCTTACAATCAAGATTATAATGAGCTGACAAGATGTTTCAGTGGTGTAAAGCACCTGCTTAGGAAAGCTTAGGCAACCACAGGGACTGTGGTTCAATCCTCAGCACCACATACTGTGCCAGCCCCACTCCCAGGGCAGGCTGAGTGGCCATAAAAAAAAAAAAAAAAAAAAAAAAAAAAAAAAAAAAAAAAAAAAAAAAAAAAAAAAAAAAAAAAAAAAAAAAAAAAAAAAAAAAAAAAAAAAAAAAAAAGATTGTATTGGAGGCATAATCTGAATTAGGGGTAGTTTTCCTTGTGGTGGGGTCTGTTGATGGGTGAGGAGTTATTCTGGCCTTTTAACTTCGACAAGAGATCCCTAACCATTAGCTGGAAGCAAAGTTAGAGACCTGTTTCCCAGACACCATGAATGGATGGATGCTGGTATTTCTAGGGTGGGCTTGCCATCAAGGTGTGTGCGCTGGCTTTTGCCCTCTTGTCTGCTGCTGTGGAATGACATGTCATGAAGGGGTTCAGGCAGTGCTGGGGCCTTACACTGGAATTAGCAGTCTTTGAAACTGTGAGAAATGCTTTTTTCTTTATAAATTATCTAGTCTTGGATATTCTGTTATGGCAACACAATTCTCTCCCTCTGTCTCTCTGTGTGTCTCTGTCTCTGTCTCTGTCTCTGTCTCTCTTTCAGTACTGGGGACCCAACTCAGGACCTTTGCACTGAGCTACATTCCCAGCTCTACTTTTATTTCCTTACTTTGACACAGGTTCTTGCTGATGTGCTAAGTTGGCCAGGCTGGACTTAAACTTGTGGTGTTCTTGCCTCACTCTCCCAGAGTGCTGGAGTGACAGGTATGCACCACCAGCCTGGTATGCTGGACCAGAGAAGTTCAGTCACATTCTTGAGGTGGAGAAGGCCATAGATGGCAGTTCTGACCCCCAGGCCTCTGTTTCTGAATCCTTTGTGATTCTGAGGTGTAGTATGTCAGCTGTAAATTCACATCCAGGTTTTAGTTCAGCCCACTGCCTCCTGCAGGGCCAGTGTCCTGAACACGTGGCTGAGTGAGAAACTCTACCCTAGGTGAGTGGCTGGGGGTGCCAGCTTGCCTAAGGCCACTGAGGGAGGATGCATCAATTGTTCTACGTAAATTATAGCAAGTAATTGAGTTTTACAGGAGGAACAGAAGCTTTCCTCCTGTAAAGAAGGAGAATTTGTCTGCGACTATTTGAAATTTTTCTATATGTGATATGTTTGAAGTCAAATAATGTTTGTAGTACAAAAGGGGCTGCTAAAATATACCATAATTTCCACATCTCAGAGAGGCTGGCACAAGGGGAAGTGGTTGGGGTGAAAGCCTCCCTTTCCAGGTTGGCCTGCTACACAGACACGCTTCCTGTCTCTGAGCAGATCCAAGAATGTGACTGGTCCAACTCACACTGACCCAAAACCCTTCCCCAGAGCTATCAGGATTCCAGTGCAGTTTCAGAGTAAATCAGGAAAGGCTCAGTGAGAGACTCTGGAGCCTTCAGTGCCATCTGGATGTACTAGAGGAGTGGCTGTCTCTATAGTCTCATCAGTGGGACTGCTGATGCCCACACCTAGGGCTTGTGGGTTGAGCCAAAGGGAAGACAGCCTCCAGGAAGAAGTCGGTGATAGTACAGGCCACAGAGTGGTTGGCCCAAAGTTAGAGGATGAGGGGTGGAGATGGACTTCTCTACTCCTTAGCTGTGTGGCCTTTGCCAAGTCAGTTTCCTGATAATTTGCTTCTTTCTTTGCAAACAGGAAATAAAACCACCTACTCTTGCTAACTCATGGTGAGGCGGTCAGGCCCTGTTGAGGTCATGTCTGGGAAAGCGCCCTGGAAGCAGAAGACATGGTAGGAAGGACTATTTCAACTGGTAGCTCTCTCCCTTCCTGCCCCATCACCCACCATGCTTCCCCTGTGCTTTGTCTTCCAGCCACACAGACCATCACTCTGTTTCTGCCATTGGGAATGTCATGGGCACATGACATTCCTATGTGGCACTCACCTCTGGTGTCTTTTTATGAAGCCTTTTTCCAGCCACGCCAGGGAATACTAAACTTCTCTGTTACACGTGCACTACCACCGCCCCATGTGTCTTACTCCCATCTCTGTTCGCGTTAACATTTGTGTCCTCCTTAACACATCAGTAGGGAAAAAAGAGAGTGACCTTTTTGCCTATGTATGATGCCTCACCTGCACATGATGTTTCACCGATGTGTGGCCCAGGCCTAATGGATTTACTACCAACGACACTGTAGGTCCTGGGATGTCGGTATAAGGAGTCTGAGTTTTGGTGCCTTAGCTGGGATCCTTGGTGAGGTGAGTCTCTGAGTCAGCCCAAGGTTTTACATTCTCTTGTCCTCCTGCTAAGCCCATCTCTGGGGCTCTGGGATGTCCCATGGGTGTCTCTATATGCTGCATACATGAAATTACATTCATGAGTTATTAGCAGGAGGCAGCAGATCCTCTCTGTACCTGCTGGGAGAGACCCACGGCCCTGGCCTGTGAGCAGCAACCAGCTGGGAAGTGAGGTTTGCAGTGGAGAGCCCGAGCTGTGCTCCTAGATGCTCTTCTGTCTGGAATGCAGCTTGGGAGAATTGAATTATTAATAAAAATTATAGGAAGCCCAGTGTTTTTTCAGGAACCTTTGTCCAATTAAGGGAAAATAAATTCCAAGTGTGCTTTTAAGTGCTATTATATTCTTTAAATTTTTTTTGAAAACTTCATATCGATGTGCATTACTGAGAGAGTGCACAGACCTCAAGCATGCAGTACATTTTTGCAGACTGTCACCTCTCCTCACCACCCTCACGGGGGGGGGGGGGAACCATCCAGCTTTCCTCCTGTGCTGCCCTCTTGCCACTCCTTCCTGGGGGACTGCCCTCTCCACCTGGTGGGTGCTGTCCGGCCCTGCCAATGCTGCCATTCCCTGGGAGTGCGGTGCCGCGATGCTTTCTCCAGGCTGGCTTCTTCCTCTCAAGATTATTATTCTCTTTGTTTTTTTCCTTTCTTTGTTCTTTGAGACAGAGTCTCACTATGTATCTCAGGCTGCCCTTGAACTCACTGTGTAGCTCAGGCTGGCCTCAAACTCTTGGCTATCCTCCTGGCCTCAGCATCCTGCATCCTGGTGCTGTTGGGGTAGTTCCTTTAAAAATGGCTTGGCAGTGAGGGAGTGGGGCAGGGATGGGGATAGGTTGGGGAAGGGTTAGCCACACTGCCCAAGGAGAGGAGCGTGCAACTGAGCCGAGGAAGTTTTCTCACACCAGAGAAAGAATGTAAGAAAGCAAAAATAGAACTAATGACCAAAGTGGATAATATTGTGAAATAGTTAGGGATAGGTTTTTTGGAGGCATAGTAAAGGGATAAGAAAGATAAAAGAAGCCTTTATTAACTCCAAAGACATGGAGAGGATGAGGGCAGGTGGGACAGGTGATCCTCTGGCCTGAGACAAAGAAAGCTGAGGCTTTTATGGACCTTCGCCAGGAATGGGGCTTGAGGGGGATGTTTAGATATATCTGAGGAGCTGACTGGGGTCTTCCCTGAGGTGGCAGGAAAGGTGAAAGGAAATTTCATCCTAGGCTGAGTTGGAGAAGAAGGAGGAGGTGGTCATTGGGAAGATAGCTGTTGTTTTACAACGCCATAACAATGCAGCAATTTATACTAGGGCCAGTACCGATAAGGAAATGTTCAAATGGGAAGAGGAACTAGGGAGGGAGGAAAGGGGAAGGAAGGGAAAAGAAAAAGAAAAGAAAAAAAAGGAAGCAAAGCTTTCATAAGTAAGGAGAAAAAGAGGCGTTGAAGGGAAGGGAATGAGAGAAAAAAGAATGAAGTTGTATACAGATACAAGCTCCCTGTGAGGAAGGTGATCCTTATGTATATCTAAAATGTACCAATAAACTTAATTAATTAAAAATGCTGTTGCTTAAGGGGCTGGGGAGATAGCTCTGTGGCACAAGTACCTGCCTGGCAAGTGCAAGGTCATAAGTTCAAACCCTGTCCTCCCTCAAAAAAAAAAAAAAAAAAAAAATCAGTCAAAAGATCCTGTTTCTTATTTTAAAAAAAGAAAAAGGCGGTGAAGGTGGCTAGCAAGTCCTGCTAAGGGTGTGACCAGCAGATTCCTGTTGAGTGTGAATCCTGCCCCTTCATATATATTTTTTCCCCTCTATAGCAAGTTTTTATTTGTATCAAATTAAAGAGTATCATAAGTAAGCAGAAGATTATGTTCTGAATATTGTAATACAATTTAACATTTGAGGGCTGGATTAAAGTGCCTGTAAGCAGGCACAGGGGTGGAGATTGGGGAGTGGTGGGAGGGTGGCGGGTGAGGGGTGTTTGGTCCCTGGGCCTGCTTCCCCTCCTGCCCCGACCTTGGGCTGAGATGGCAACTGAGATTTGGCGTGGTGGCACACACCTGTAATCTTAGCTCTTGGGAGACTGTAAATAGGTGGATCACTAGGAGTCTGATCTAGTAGTGAGATCCTGAACACCCTGTAGACCATTCCCTAAAATACCAAAAGAGACAAACAAAAAACCCAAAAAACAAAATAACCCCAAAATAAAAAACAATTTGACATTTGAGAAATTATTCGGTTACCCAAAATGTATTACATGATTGAGTGAGTGTACACTGAAGAGATTATTTGGAATCACTTGGCAAGATTTTGGCATGGCATGTGGGGCCAGAGATGGAACTGCGGTCCTTGTACATTTGCCTGAGCTTGCCTAAGCAGTTGCTTTAGATCCCTGAGCTATCTGGCTGGCCCAAGATAAATATTTTTATACCTTATTTAACTATTGCGATTTTTTTTTTTTTTTTTTTTTATTGTGGAACTGGGAATTGAACTTAGGACCTTGCACTTGCCAGGCAGGCACTTGTGCCCCTGTGCTATCTCCCTGTCCCCTGACTATCATGATTCTATGTGATTCCTTCATCTAGGTGTGTGCATGCATGTACTTCTAAAGTTATATTTAAAAAAACTAGCAATAGACATGTTAGGATTAATTTCTTTTAAAAAATCTAATATATTAAACTGCATCTGCATTGAAAGCAGAAATGTAAAAAAAAAGGCTCAATTTACACATGAATTTACAGAGTAATTGAAAATGAAATAAAATTGCTATATTCCTGTTTAACTCATGTTGAAGGAGCACGGGTGAACTACAATAGCTGAGCCTACAGATCCTAGGAGCTCAAAGGGAGCCCTGCTAGGGGAAGGGACCCCAGGGTGGGGCGGTGGGCTGACCTCCAGGCGGACGCAGCTCGGCCTCTCAGCAGAAGCCCAGCTTCTCAGGAAAGGTGCAGCCACTGGGCAGAAAGATTGAGTTCACTACTTAACGGCCTGCGTGGATGCACTCGACCAGGGCCTTGTTGGAGACCAAACCCTCCAACAAATGCGGCTCCAGTTCCATTGGTGTCAGTAACTTCTTTTTGGTCTTAATCCAAGTCAGGAAAAGCAGTGCCTTCACTTTCTGTGGCCATGCTGGTGTCTTCTCTCCCTTGGGTGAAGATTATGATCCAGGCCTGCTTTGAGTTCACCTTTGGCAGAGCTTGCGCCTTTCCGGCTAGCTCTTTGTCTTCAGTCTCAAAGCTTTGCTCTCTAGCAAAAGGGGCAGCTTCCGTTTCATTTCCAAAAAGTACGCCAACATGAGGCATAACTTTTATCAATGGTTCCTTGTAGAGCTGGCTAATAAATGGCGCAGACAGAACAAAGTGAAAATCCTGTTGCTTTCAGAAGCTTACTGAGTCACTTTTAATATCGACTCTGGGGAAACTGTATGAAAAAAAGCCACCTATATAACAAACTCTTGCTTTTTCTACCAACATCCAGTCTTTCTCCAGATCAATTTTTATAACATTAGCAGTGGTAGCAGCAAGGTTAGTGACAAGGGACCTGTTGTCACCAGTGATGCATGTGGCACAGGTCCTGTTGGCTGCTCATTCTGCTCGTAGTAATGAGCGACCCCATGGGCTTGGGCAGCTTTGCTTTTCAGGATCTCACCCAGTTTATCTATCCCAAAACATCCAACCAACGCTGCAGCTCTGTACGGCTGCTGAATCGTCCTCTGAGCCACTGTCGCTGGATTCCGGGTAGAGCTGCCAGCTTGTTACTCGTCTTTGAATTTTTTCACAAGTTCATCAAACAGTTCCTTGTGCTTGTCTTCAGCCAAGCTTTGGTCATTTGGTTTCAGAGAATATTTATCAAGGAAATCTTTGTCCACTACAGCAGACATGTCAAGGAGGAGAGCTCCCATTCCAAAGGGACCATTTTCATTCAGTGCTAGTGGCGCCTCCACCTTCAGCTTTTTGGGCTTCGGGACCTCCACAGCAGCTGCCATCTTCACACTACCAACCTCCTTTCGTGCCACCGCGCACCGATGTGGTTATATATTTATCAACAGAAAATTTTTAAATGTGAAACACTTAAGGCAATCAGTGTTTTCTACAGAGAAAAAGGAAAAAGAAATTGACATCTCTGCTAACTTCTCTGATGAAAAGGGTTTGTGTTTAGTCACTTTAGTAGAAATAAATAGTAAAATTATCAATCAAAGACTTGTTGTCTACCCTCATCTGAAGAATCTGTTGAAATTCTCTTCAGGATCGCACCAGTAAATTCTCAAACTGCTGGACCCCCAGGAGTGTTTTGACTGCATCAGTAAAGGTCACTAATTGTTTTTCTTTTGTCATTTTAGCCTGGAAAGCTGTCTGGTCTGACTGTTCTGAAATTTCCTTGTTTGTGAAGGTATATTGTTGAAGTTTTGAGTTGGGATAGAAGGAGGGGTATTTACAAAACCAAACCAAACCAATCAGAATATTGGATGGATGTTAAAGATAAGGAGTAGGAATAAGTGGAAGTATAAGAACTTGGAATGAAATGCTGGATAGTTTTCAGAGTTGCCACCAAAGGCACAATATTTTAAATACTATCAGAAAGAGTAATGCTTGGGCCAGCGAGATAGCTCAGTGGTCTAAAGCACCTGCTTAAGCAAGCTTAGGAAAGTGTGTAGGGACCGGACCGTGGTTAGATTCCCGGCACCACATGCTGCACCAGCCCCACTCCCAGGGCAGGCTGAACTGTCCATAACATATATACATAAATAAATTCATAAATAATAAAATTAAAAAAAGAGTAATGCTTAAATATATACATATGTGACAGGTTTTGGGCACTAATAGGTTGCATCTACACAGTTCAAATTTACCACTAAGAAGTTGTCAATTAACATTTTATTGAATAAAAAAAAACATTTTATTGAATGAGGAGTTAAGAATATAAGCTGTAAATTTTGTCCTCAATTAGTCTTTTCTTTATTTCTTCCTTTTGTGGGGGGAGGGCTGGCTCAGGCTGCCTTAAGGGTGGGTCTGGGGATTGAACCACCTTCCCCTGAGCCTGATTGGGATTGCCAGCACAAGTGCTTAAACCACTGAGCTAACCCAAAAGTCCCTTCAATTGGCCTTTTCTTTCTTTTTTTTTTTTTTGTATGGCCACCTCAGCCTGTCCTGGGGGTTGGGCTGGCGCAGCATGTGGTACTGGGGATCGCACCACAGTCCCTGAGGTTGCCTAAGGTTTGCTAAGCAGGAGCTTTAGACCGCTGAGGTGGGGCTGGTGTAGCGTGTGGTGCAGGGGATCGAACCTTGGTCCCTGTGGTTGCCTAAGCAGGTGCTTTAGACTGCTGAACTATCTCCCTGGCCCCATTTTTTTTTCAAAACAAGAAAAATTTAACAATGGTTGCATTACATATTTTCGTCATCAAATCAGTTTAGATCAATAGACATAGGTATATAAGCCTGATCAAACAATTAAACATTAACACTTTCAATAAACATTTTTTTAAACTCTTCCAAATGCATTTTGTATTTAAGTCGCTCTTCTACAATTGGTCTTTTCTGTTGGTCTTTTGTTGTTGTTGTTGTTTTGTACTATGGATTGAATTTAGGACCTTGTGCTTGACAGGCAGGTGCTTAAGCTGCTTGCTAAGCTATCTCCTCAGTCCCCCTTGGCTATTTTTATGACATGAAATATGAGTTATATTTTTAGAGATACTTTTTTGTTTTGTTTTTTGTTTTTGTCTTTCTGAGGCAGGATCTTGCTACACAGTTGAGGCTAACCTTGAGCTCACTTTATAGCCCAGGCTAGTATTGAACTCACAGTGATCCTCCTGTCTCAGGCTTTCAAGTACAGGTGTGCACCACCATACTTGAGCTACAGATACTTTCTAAACCGTTTGCACATTTGGGTGGTATATGAAGAAAAACAGTTAAGGATATATCAGACTTCAGATGTTGACATTGATACCTTGTATTATTGAAGGTAATTTATTTGTTGTTTACAAAATATTGCCTGTTAACCTAAACTTAGAATATACTTACTATGTGCAAAATATTTCCTAGCCATTTTTTTTATTTAATCTTTTATGTCTTTATTTGCTATAGGGCCTCACTACCCAGCTCAGACTCATAATGATCTGCCTGTTTCAGCCACCCCAGCACTGGGATTACAGGCTTGTGCCACCATACCTGGCTTTGGTGGCTGGCACAGCATGGTTCTGGCATGGTATGTGGTACCACGGATCAAATCAAGGTCCTGGTGTTTGGTAGGCAGGTGCTTAGACCACTTAGCAATCTCCCGAGGCTGGATAGCCACTTCTAAGCAGGAATATTTTATTTGAGTGGATTTTCATTTGTATATCCAGGTAGCTATTTAAAATGTCACTTAACCTCACTCTGAAAGGAAAAGAAGCTTAATATTGAAACAACAACAATAACAAAAAAAATGACTTACCAATTTGCAGTGTTCCAGATCCTTCTTGCTTTAAAGAATTGGAGACAAGAAAAAACTGTTGCTAAAAGTTTATTTGAAAAATGAGGGGTGGGTCTGGGGAGATAGCTCAGCAGCATTAGTGCCTGCCCAGCAAGTGCAAGGTTCTGAAATCAATCCCTGGGGGGGGGGGGTTGGGGGATGAGGTGAGGGCTGGATAGGTAAGAGAATTATCTCTGCTGATTGAACTTTGGCCAAGCAAAAGAAAGGATAAAAGCAAAGATAAAAATGCATCTGCCTCCAGAAGATGCAGAGTGGGCTCTGAGAAGAGTTGGGACAGGGCCTCCTTGGGGACGCTGCTCTCCTTTATACTGCCCACATCTCGTGGGAGCCCAAGAGTGCTGCACAGCAGTCCTGAGGAACACCTGGCTCCATGCTGGGATCATCCCTTGCGTTGGATGGGCCTGACCACGTCTCCGGCCAGCTTCACCACGCTCTGCCTCCTGTATCACTGAATTTGAGATATTTGTTGACACAGTTATCAGTGACTGTAGTTCATTGTTTTTGGTACCCAACAAGTCATTGAGTCGATGCTGCAGCCACTCCTCCCTTATCCTGGAGGGATACGGTGAAAATCAACCCTGCCTCGGCCTCTGGGTGCTGGGGTTACAGGGATACTCCGCCCTGGCACCTGTGCAGTTCTGAAGTCACCTGACACCATTCCTCTGTCCATTGTCCTAAGGGAGGTGGAGACTCCTATAACAGGACCCCTGGTAATCCCTGAAGTGGTAGGGGAGAACCCATGCATGCTGGGTCCCCTGGCATCACCTTGGTTCCCTTCATCCTACTTCAACCTTATTATGGATTCGTGAATAAACACCAGGTCTCATGCATGTGATGAGGATCTGAGTAGATCCTGGGGCAGGCTTGCACTTAGATGTCCTGAGTGACGCTGCACCCCGTCAGTCATTCCTGTCTGTCACACCTAGAGACTCGACTCGGGAGGTAACTGGGCACAGGTGCAGGTTCTTCAGATCCGAAGCCCCTGATTTTCCTGGGGGCTGCTGTGCACCCTGTGTGCTTTTGCTTTTCCTCACCCTGCACCCCTTCTGCACTCGAGCCACATCCTCCGTCGGCTCTGCCTCACTCTGGGTCCAGCTTCCTGTGGTCCTCGGCAAATGCAGCTGCTTTCAGCGTGGGTGCAGTGCTCACTGGCCATGCACCACTGGTCCTGCATAAGAGCCTGGAATGCACCTGCTAGATCCAGCCTAACAGATACTCAAGACTCAACGAGGACTGAGGACAGATATACTGTTTTCCCTGTCCATTCATACATACAGATCTATGGTAAAGCTTAATTTACAGGTGAGACACAATCAGGGGTTAGCAACAGTAGCTAATAAAATAGAATAATTATAAATAATAAACTAGAGTAACTATAAACACTCTGTAAGAAAAGTCATTTTAGGAATCAATTATTACTGGAA
Organism: Myocastor coypus; assembly: GCA_004027025.1. NCBI lineage: Eukaryota > Metazoa > Chordata > Mammalia > Rodentia > Myocastoridae > Myocastor > Myocastor coypus. The sequence continues at coordinate 11,120 of PVJA010054862.1, forward strand.
GTTTTCATGTAATTTTGGAAAATGATTGCCTTGGGTAAATGAAACTACAGAGAACAAAAGCATGGCTGAGGGCCAACAAGCATACCACAATTTATTTATTTATATTCTCCTGTTGAAAGACATTGGGGTAGTTTCTAGTGTGAGGTGTTACAGACGACCTGCTGTACTTGGTTCATTATAAGAAGGTATTGGCTGGGCGTGGTGGCTCACGCCTGTAATCCCAGCACTCGGGAGGCTGAGGCAGGAGGATCGGTGCGAGTTTGAGACCAGCCTGGGCTACAAAAGTGAGCT
>PVJA010054863.1:0-11431 GCA_004027025.1 Myocastor coypus
AAATAAAAAAAAAAAAAAAAGAAAGAAAGAAGGAAAGAAAAAAAGGCTGGAAATATACCATAGCTCTAAGATGAGTCTTCCATAACTAATGAACCTCTTTAAAAAGTGCTGCCAGTGTTTCTAATCAATCTACAAGGATGTAGACTAAGTCCAACATCCAAAACGGACACCTTTCAGCAATAAGACAGCAGATAGCAGGAAGGGCTGGAGGAAGGATAACCACATTCAGGATTGGGAACTACAAGTGGAGGTACCAGGACACTTGCAAGCCACACATAGCTGTGGATTCCTGAAGCAGAGTACAGAGATGGGTGTGACTTGACAAGCCACACAGCTTCTCCAGCCCCTCTGGAAGGAGGTTTAAAGTTGAGCTTGACCCACAGGTTATGAAGACTGCAGGGAACTCACCTTCCACCACAGACCTCTCGCTCAAGCCTATCCACAGCCTCCTACCATGTTTTCCAGAAAGTTCTTACCTGCAACTCTGGTAGGAAAGGCCACCAGGCGGTCTAGTGGGGTTATCCATTTGCTTGGCACCACAGCCACAGGGACAGAATAGTACTTCCAGATGAGTGAGATCATCAGGGCAGCCTGCAAGGACACTACTGGTAAGCAAAAGCAACCTGCCAGTGTCCCCATGAGTGCTCAGCACACACCTAGGCCTTCTGATCACAAGGCAACAGGAAGATCTCCAAGGAGTTCAATGTGGATGTGCCCGAGAGTCCCCATCTTCTACAACTCTGACCAAGAACGAGGTCCCCTTGCATCTCACTCAGAACTGACAGGGCAGGTTGGAGAGATAGCTTAGTGGTCTAAAGCACCTGCTCAGGCAAGCTTAAGTAACCACAGGGACCACAGTTTGATCCCTGGCACCATGTGCCCTGTAAGCCCTACCCCAGGGCAGGCTGAGCCAGCCACAAAGAGAGAGAGAGAACTCACCGAGCTGGGTGGACACAGTGGGAAGAGCACTGACAGCACCCATAATGGCCTGGCTCCACCCCAGTCCCAAGAAAGGAAGCAGAGAGGGAAAAAGTCAGGGAGGGAAGGAGAGGAAGGGTGACACTGGGAGGCACATACAGAACTTAGTTCCAGGTATCCAAGTCACAGGCCATCTGGCTGCTCCTCCAGATGTTAGCAACCCAGTTACGACAACACACTCACCTGCAGGATGTAGAAAGCCACACTTACAACCCATTTTATCTTGGCTAACTGAGCCGTCCGTGCTTTCACTGAAAGGAAAAACAGGACGAGTCAGAGTGTCAGTGTCTCCAACTGAGGAGTTATCTACAGACACAGAAATGTAATCTCCTCTTAAAAGATTCTTTTTTAAAATTTTTTAAAATATTTATTTACTTATTCATTTATTTGGTACAGGGTCTCTACACAGCTTGAACTCATAGTAATCCTCCTGTCTCAGCCTCCCCAGCAATGGGATTATAGGCATGCTTCACCATGACTAGAACCCGGGCCCCTGCACTTGTTAGGCAAGTACTTAGACCACCAAGCTATCTCCCCAGACCAAAAAGATCCTTTCTAATCATAAATGCAACAATCACTTAGTTTAGAAAATATAAGATGGAAGGGGCCAGCCAGATAGTTCAGTGGACTAAAGTCTGCTTAGGCAGACACAGGGACCAGGATTTGATCCCCAGTATGCTGAGCTGGCCCCGCTCCCAGGGAGTACTGAGATGGCAATTGAGACTGGGTATGGTGGCATGTGCCTATAATCCCATAGCTTGGGAGGCTGAAAACAGGAGGATCACTACAAGTCCAATCTGTGTAGTGAGACCTTGTAGACCTTATACTAAACATGAAAAATTAAAAAAAGGAGGCTCTCAGGTTAGCTCAGCTGTTAAGCACCTGCATAGGCAATTCCACTGACCCACGGGAGATGGTGGTTCAATCCCCAGATCCATCCTTAAGGCCCCAGATCCATCCTTAAGGCAGAATGAGCCAGCCAAAATAAATAAATAAATAAAATTTAAAAAGAGAAAACATAAAATGGAACTTTTGGAAGTCACTTACTACCTAATCTGTTACTATTTAAAAGAGAAACCCAGACCCATGAGATAGCTCAGTGGTCTAAAGTGTCTGCTTAGGCAAGCTTATGCAAAACGCAGGGACCCCATTCTATCCCTAGCACCATGTCATGCCAGCCCTGCCCCTAGGGCAGGCAGAGCCAGCTACCAAAAAGAGAGAGAGAGAGAGAGAAATATCCCATAGAGATTTGAAGAGGTTAAATTCTGAAAAGCTTTAACATGCACTTATCAACAGAACTGAACTTCAGTCCCTATTTCCACCCAGCCCGTGGTGTTCAGGCATTCAAAGTCAAAGCAATGAACAGATTCCCATCTATGTGCCTCCCTCTTCACATAGGGGCCTCAAAGATATTCCGAGGAAAGATCATGAAGGGCACTGTCCAGAGAGAACAGAAGGCCCTGAGAACCCACTGTGAGATCATTTCTGGGTGTCTCTTTAAAAAGTACTAAATTTGAACCCAGCATAGTAGTGCAAACCTGTGATCCCAGCACTCAGAAGGCTGAGACAGGAGAACTGCCACAAGTTTAAGGCCAGCCTCAGTTCCACAGTGAGTTCCAGTCCTGACTGAATTATATAGCAAGGCCGTGTCTAAAAAAATAAAATAAAACAAAAAGAAAGAAAAAAGTGTTTAATAGGGGGGAAGGAACTGCAATGACAAGCTGGCTCTGAAGAAAATCTAAGAGGATCCCTGGATGTTTTTGCTTTTAGAAAACACACACAATGAGAATGGAGGCAAGGGCATGGGATTCTTTTGGACAACTCAAATGCCATCAACATGCAGAAGCCTAAGCAACAGAGTGCTATGCAGATCTGCAAAGCTCTGCCCAGCCAGGCACAGTACCGTGTGTCTTGAGCTTATCCGTCATCTTGTTGATCTTCCTCTCCAGGCGGGCATATCTGGCAAACTCATCCATCATGTTGACAGTGGCCAGCTCCTGCTTCATGTTCTGGATCTCAGCCCGCATCTGTGACTCCTGCTCTGCATCCTTCTGCAACACCCGAGACAACTGGAGAGGGAAATGGCTCGGGTGAGTGTCCTCACCCACAGTGGAGTGAGGTCCCCGCCGAAGAGGGCAGTGAGCCTTGACCACGCACGAACGCAACTTCTGCACATTTTCCGCAGACCTGAAGCCAGGGTGGACTGTTCCAGGACTTGCAGGGCTTAGGCTGTGGCTGGACACACTGACAGCAGCCCCACACTGACCTGCCAGACCACACTGAACCCTGCAAGACCAGAGCATACCTGAGCACACAGCCTTCTCACTGGGTGTCCCACCCAGGCACACACTGGCATCACCAAAGAGGCGCTCTGCACCTCTCTCTACCTGCTCCTTATGACATCATGAAGCCCAAGATATCCCTGGTATTTGCTTGTTTTTTTGAGATAAGGTTTTGCTATGTAGTTCAGGCTGGCCTCAAACTCATAGCAAGGGTGGATTTCTATGGGACAGGTGAGTATCATTTGTCCTTAACTGTACACCTGGGGTAATAAAATGAAAGCAATTTTATCACAGAGCTTTCATTTGAGTGACATGGACCCTGCATGCTCTACAGGTTCAGGAGAGGTGGGCAGAACAAGGAGGAATGCAGGGTATGAGGAGGGGGGTGTCCAAGGAAAGTGTCAGAGTCCAAGCAGGAGAGTTTTCCCTTGGAGGAAGGCCTGGCAAGGGGCACTGAGGGCCACAAAAGTACATAGTGGCAAGGACTTTTTGAGGCAGTCCTTTACTGGGTGGAAATCAGACGCTGAGTCAGATGTGGCAGCCGAAGACTGTAAATCCCAGCATTATGGGAGTGTGAGGCAAGATAGCAAGTTCAAGAGCAGCCTGGGCAACTAAGGGAAGCCTGTCCCCGAAATGTAGGTGGGATTGGGGAATGTAGCTCAGTAGTAGAATGCTTCTGACTTTGACTCCAGTAGTGGGGAAGAAAAGGACATTCTGGCATATGCTACAAAGTAAGCAAACCTTTTATAAGATGTTATACTAAAAGAACAAAGTGTGATTCTATGTCTGTGGGTCTGCTGGTTGTCAGAGGCTGGAGACAATCATGTAAAGGGCACACAGTCTTTTATGAGAAGGTGAAAAAATTCTGGGATGGCAATGAGTTGCACAACAATGTACTTAATACCACCAAACTGCACAGTTAAAAACTGTTAAGATCACCGTTACGATTTACACACAGTTGTCTTCAGGCTGGGAAGAAAGCTCAGTGGCATAAGTGCTTGCTCTCATGCACAAGGACCCAAGTTCGATCCCCAGTACCACATAAGTAAATAAATAAATAAATACAATATTTACTTGTGTTCGAGAATCTCATGTGCTTATACATGGGGTTCCTGGAACTTGATTGAGTTATGAGGGCTACACTGACTTCCACTTAGGAGGCAAGGTCTGGTCTGAGGAAGTGGGCACACTGGAAATAGCTTGAAGGGTCCCTCTCCCTTCCTGGCTTCTCCCTTTCTGTAATTCCTGTCCATATCCTGAGTAGATCTCTACCATGCCCCTCTGCCACACTGCCTTGCCTTGGAAGCTGCTACCTATGACTGAAAGGAGCCAAAGTACATTTCCTGAAGTTGAGAATGTCAAGTATTGTATATGAGTGACAAAGAAAGTTATTAAGACAGCTTTGCAAAACATAGCCAATGAATACTCGTAAATTAAGTCATGCAAGAAGCAAAAGCCCTGCCTAGTCTTAAATATACACCCCTCCAACGCCAATTCATATTAGGAAGAAAAAGCAAGACCCACTTTCCCTCTGATGTCTTGGTCTGAGCCAGACAGCCCCTGGCTTCCACCCTAATGGGTGGGCTCCTGCTATTCCCCATCCCACTCTGACCTGTGCCACTTGCCACCAGCTCCTATTCGTGCTCCAGTACGTAGAAAGGTAGAACAGGAAGAGTCACAAAGCAATAACCACTCAGCAGTCACTAGGTAAGAGTGACTTGGTGAAGCTACAGAATTCTGAGTAGGTAACAGAAGATGATGACAGTCTCTTCTCCTTGTATTCAGGATACCATGACAGATGAATGATCTTCGCTATCAGGGCAGTTTGCAATAAGAGTGTTCTCCAGTGCTCATGGCTCCTCTATACAAAAAAAAACCGCACTCCAGGGAGATTCTCTCCCTACCCAGTCTCCCTGCCCAACCTATCCAGAATGAGGGCTCCTGCACCCCGATATTCATCACTCAGGAACCTGGCACCAGTGACACCGGACTTGAGGTCTCCCAGAAACCCTGCCAAGCAAGCTTGAGGTCCATCAGCAAGGGAGCTGAGTTCCTCCTAGGTTCTGAGTCAACCAAGTGAGGATGGCCTCCACGTGAAAGCCTGCCCACGTGTCTTCCACTGTCGAATCCAGCAAAACAATTTTAGAGGAGAAGCCTCAAAATTTTCAGGTGCTAGGAATGAATCATCTAAGAAAAATAGAAGACCAAGCCTATCATGGTGGCACAGGAGGTAGGAGGATCGCTGCTAGTTCTTGCCTGCCTGGACTACACAATGAGACTCTGTCTCTAAAAAACATACATTATTACAATTTTTTGCTAAGTCCTAAAGTACAAAACAGATCACACAGGCCTTCCAGCAACCGAACCTGGCCCTCAGGCAGCCAGGCTGAGGCGCACTGGTCCATACCGACCGCGTTGGTCCCGGGAAGGCCAGACAGGCACTTACAAAGGAGGACAAGGACGGGAGGAGGATCCGAAGCACATTGCACCCAAACACGAAGCAGAGCACCAGCAGCCACGCCCAGCGGTCGGCCTCTACTGCAACCATCCTAGACACTCCCCGCGATGGCCACCCCGCTACGGCAGCTGCTTGGGGAACACGCCGACCCTCAAGCCCGCGAGTGCGCAGTGAGGCTCAGCGGCCCGCAGGGGGGCACTGCCGCGCCTGCGCACTACGCTGAATGGGCGGGTGCGGTTAGAGCGGCGAGGGCTCTCCAGCTTTACTCTGGCCGTGCGAGCTTCCGTAGGTCTGCTAGCGTACATTCCGCTAAACTGGGTGAACCAGTTTTTCCATAATTGGACTAATGCGGGCCATCTAATTTAGCTGTATCTGCGAGCCACTTGTGCTATTATTGTTTTATTAATATGTTCTTTAAATGGACTCACTTTTGTGACTAAATTTAAAATAAGCTTTTCCAGCCAGATGTGGTACATGCCTGTAGTTCAGCACTCAGGAGCCTCAGGCAGGAGGTTTGCCATGAGTTGAAGGCCAACCTGGACTACGTAGTGAGTTTAAGGCCAGCCTGAGTTACAGATCAAGACCCTGTCTCAAGAACAAGAAAAAAAGCTAAGAGCTGGGGGTTTTCGGGTTCACCTGTAATCCTAGCACTCTAGAAGCTGACACAGGAGGATCCCCTGAATTCAAGGCCAGCCTAGAATACACAGTGAGACCCTGCCTCCCAAAGAAAGAAGGGGAGCGGGGATGGAGAGGAAAAAGTAAAGAACAGCCAGGCACAGCAACATAATCCCAGAACTTTAGGAAGCTGAGGCAGGAGGATTGTAAATTCTAGTGTAGCATGGACAATTTAGTAATTTATAGAGGCTTTGTCTCAAAAAATTTAAAAAGGGCTCAGAAGGAAGCTCCGAGGGCATGCCAGATAGCTCAGCGGATTAAAGCCCCTGCTTAGGCAGAGCTCAGCAGCTGGAGCTCAATCCCCAGCGTGCCGTGCGGCCCCACCCCTTGGCACGCTGAGATGACTTCTGAGGCTAGGTGTGGTGGTGTGTGCCTGGAATCCCAGCACTTGGGAGGCTGAAAACAGGAGAATCATCATGAGTTCGATCTACATAGTGAGACCCCATATACTCTGCTGACCTGGTACTAAATACATTTTTAAAAAAAAGGAAGCTCTGTATAAAGATCCTGTAATTAATCCTCAGTACCTTCCAATTAAGTGCTAATAATTGAAAGTTAAATTATACTAGCATGTAGAAAGAAAATAGTATATATCACTGTGAATTAGTCTAAAACTAGTTCAGTTTAAGGAATCAACAATATTATTCACACTAGCCAAAAGAAGTAGAAGCAACCCAGTGTCCATCAAATACATAAATGAAGGGGCTGGGGAGAGATAGCTCAGGGGCACAAATGCCTGCCTGGCAAATGCAAAGTCCTGATCCCTGGTTCTGCAAAAAAAGAAAGAAAGGAAAAAAAAAAAAAGCATAAATGAAATGTCACATATTATCTAGCCATAAAAAGCAAGGGGGCCAGTGATGTAGCTCACCAGGACAGAGCTTTTTTGGCAAACATCAAGTCATGAGTTTGATTTTCAGTACCAAAAAAAAAAAAAAAAAAAAAAAAAAAAAAAAAAAAAAAAAAAAAAAAAAAATTAAGACTAAAGACAACCCTATAAATTAGCCCAGATATGGTGTCACATACCTGTAATCCCAGCATTCAAAAGGCTGAGGCAAGAGGACTGCAATGAGTTTGAGGCCAGCCTGGGCTACATAGTGAGGTCAAGTCCAGCTTGGACTACAAAGCAAGACCTTGTCTCTAAATAAATAAATAAGTGGGTGGCTGAGGAGATAGCTCAGGAGTGCAGAACCTGCCTGGTAGGCTTGAGGTCCTGAGTTCAATTCCCAGGGCCAAAATAAAATAAAAGAGACACATATAGGAAAGGAAGAACTCAAATTAGCATTGCTTACAGATGACATGATATTCTACATAGAAGATCCAAAGAATTTCATCACAAAACTCTAAGGATTAATAACAAACTTCGTCACTGTAGCAGGATGCAAATTCAACACAGAAAAATCAATAGCAGTGAGTTGGGCATGGTGGCCCATGCCTAGAATCCCAGCACTTAAGAGACCAAGGCAGGAGGATCATTGCAAGTTTGAAACTACCCTGGGATAAAAAGTGAGCTCAAGGCCAGCCAGAACTACATACTGAGACACTGTCTCAAAAAGACAAAAAAGGGTTGGGGATGTAGCTCAGAGGTACAGTGCCTGCCTAGCAAGCAATAGGCCCGAAGTTTGATTCCCAGTACCAAAAAAATAGTTTTCAAAAAAGATAAAAACGTAAGTAAATTGCATTTGTGTATACCAGTAATAATATCAGTTTAGAAATAAATTATGAAAACAATACCATTCACAATGGCCTCAAGAAAAAATTAAATACCTAGGAATTTATCTAATCAAGGAAGTGAAGGATATATGCAAAGAAAACCATAGTATTGGGGCTAGGGAGATAGCTCCGAGGCACAAGTGCCTGCTGGGCAAGTGCAAGGTCGTGAGTTCGAACCCTGGTCCCACAAAAAAAAAAAAAAAAGAAAACCATAGTATTTTGAAAATGGAGATTAAAGAGGACATTGAAAAATGGAAAGATATCCCAATTTTGGATAGGCAGTACCAATATCATCAATATTCCCAACATGTATACAGATTCAATGAAATTTCAATGGGGATACCAACATTATTCTTCACAGATCTAGAGAAAACAATCCTATAATTCATATGAAACCAGAAGAGACCCAGAATATCAAAAGCATGGGCATCAACAACAAAGAAGGCATCATAATACCTGACTTCAAGCCATACTACAAAGCAACAATGATAAAAACAGCATGGTACCAGAACAAAAATAAATACTGGGTCAATGAAACAGAATAGAGAATACAAGATTGGAGTTGTAACTCCGTGCTTTAGTGCTTGCCTAGTATGCACAAGGCCCTGAGTTCAATCACCAGTACCACACACAAAGGGCAGGAGGGAAGGAGGGAGGAAGAGAGAATGAGAATGAATACAGGAACATCTCCAGACACATTTAGCTATTTGATCTCCAATAAAGGAACCAAAGTACACACTGAAAAAAAGATAGCAAATAGTATCCAGATAGAAAACTCAATATCTATTTGCAGAAAATTGAAACTGGACCCAAGTCTCTCATCATGTACTAAACTGAATTCAAAATGAATCAAAGGTCAGGGCTGGCCAGATAGCTCAGTGGATTAAAGCACCTGCATAGGCAGAGGAAGGGATCAGGGTTCAATCCCCAGTGTACTGTGCCAGCCCCACTCCTGAGTCCACCGAGATGGGCAACTGAGACTGGATGTGTTGGTGCAGCATTTAGGAGGCTAAAAACAGAATTGCTCTTTCAGGTCCTCCTTTCCAAGATTACGGAAAAAAAAAAAAAGAAGGAACAGTGGTCATGCCAAAAAGGCCGCAGTCATGTGCAACCTATTCAGTGCATGAACAGTGCCTTGTGCATACCCAAGGATAAGGCCATTAAGAAGTTTGTCATTCAGAACATAGTGGAGGCCACTACTATCAGGCACATTTCAAAAGTGAGTGTCTTTGACAGTTATGTGCTTCCCAAGCTGAGTGTGAAGCTGCATTATTGTGTGAGTTGCGCCATTCAAAGCAAAGTGGTCAGAAATCAATCTTGTGAAGCCTACAAGGACTGAACACCTCCACCCCAATGTAGACCTGCTGGTACCCCACGACCTCCAACAAAGCCCATATAAGGGGAGCTGGGTCTCAATGGACTGAAGAAAACTCTCTTGACAAAGAAATAATAAACTGAATGTTATACTTTTTTTTTTTTTTTGTGGGACCAGGGTTCGAACTCACGACCTTGCACTTGCCCAGCAGGCACTTGTGCCTCGGAGCTATCTCCCCAGCCCCATGAATGTTATACTTTTTAAAAAATTAAAGAGCCGGGCGTGGTGGCTCACGCCTGTAATCCCAGCACTTGGGAGGCTGAGGCAGGAGGATCAGTGTGAGTTCGAGACCAGCCTGGGCTACAAAAGTGAGCTCAAGGCCAGCCTGAACTGCACAGTGAGACCCTGTCTCAAAAATTAAAAAAAAAAAAATTAAAACAGGAGGCTTATTACAAGTCTGATCTATATAGTGAGACACTGTAGACCTGGTACTAAACACATTTTTTTTTTTTTTTTTTTTTTTTGTGGGACTAGGGTTTGAACTCACGACCTTGCACTTGCCAGGCAGGCATTTGTGCCACAGAGCTATGTCTCCGGCCCCTAACTAAATACATTTTTTTTTTAAATTTTTATTTTACTTGCATTTCTCGTTTCAGAACTTTTGTTTGTTTATTTTTATGGCTGGCTCAGCCTGCCCTGAGGGCAGGGCTGGTGCAGCATGTGGTGCTGGGGATCAAACTGTGGTCCCAGCAGCTGCCCAAGCTTTCCTAAGCAGGTGCTTTAGACCACGGAGCCATCCTGCCAGGCCCCCTAAATACATTTTTTTTAAAAAATCAAAAACCTAAATATTAAAGCGGACACACACTGAACTTACTGGAAGATAAAATAAGTAAAACACTTGAAGTCGTAAGTGTAGGCAAGGACTTTCTTTCTAATTTATGTATTTGGTACAGGGTCTCACTATGCAGCTTGGACTTGTAATGATCCTCCTGTTTCTAGCCTCGCAAGCACTGGGATTACAGATGTGCACCACCACACCTGCCCTTGGTCACTGTCTCAGTGGGCCCTGGGATAGGTCCATCAAGGCATTCAGGACCAGGGCTTGAACCATTACCCCTGTCCTTGCCTAAGCAGGTACTTAGTCCTGCTGAGCTGTCTTGCCAGCCCTTAGGCAAGGACTTTCTAAACAGAACCCCAGTTGCAAGAAATAACAGTGAGAATCACAAATGGGACTATGCGGGGGTTCCATCCCAACTTTACAAGCTGTGGTGGCCCTGCCCCTGGGGCAGCTGAGATGGCAATTGAAACTGGGCATGGTAGTGCACACCTGTAATCCCAGCACTTGGGAGGCTAGAAACAGGAGGATCACTACAAGTCAGATCCATGTAGTGAGACCCTATAGATCCTGTACTAAACACATTAAATTAAAAAATGGAATTATATCAAATGCTAAAGCATGTTTGTGACAAAGGAATCAGAGTGAAGAGACAAACTACAAAATTGAAAGGAGTTTTGCCAAATACTCCTCAGACAAGACTAATATCTAAAATATATAAGAAATACAAAAATAAAAATAAATAAAAGATCCAATCAAGAAGTATCTGAGAAGTACAAATGGCTAATAAACATATGAAAAAATGTTCAGCCTCTCTAGTTATTAGAGAAATGCAAATTTTAAAAATGCTAAGATTCCAGCTGGGCGTGGTGGCTCACGCCTGTAATCCCAGCACTTGGGAGGCTGAGGCTGGAGGATCGGTGCGAGTTCGAGACCAGCCTGGGCTACAAAAGTGAGCTCAAAGCCAACCTCAACTGCATAGCGAGACCCTGTCTCAAAAAAAAAGACAAAAAAAAAAAAGCTAAGATTCCATCTTGCACCAGAAAGAATGGCAGTCACCAAGAAGGCAGAGGGTCAAGGAGATAGCTCAACAGCATAAGGGCCTGCATGGCTAGCACAAGGTCCTGAGTTCTAGTTCCAGTATAAAAGAAGAAGAAGAAGAAGAAGAAGGAGGAGGA
>PVJA010054865.1:0-10000 GCA_004027025.1 Myocastor coypus
TTTTTTTTTTTTTTTTTTTGGTGGAACCATGAATTGAACTCAGGACCTTGCACTTGCCAATCAGGCACTTGTGCGCCAGAGATATCTCCTGGCCCCTCCTAAAAGTACTCTGATTCTTCTGAAAAACCAAAAACAACTGTAGTAATTTAATGGAGGAAGACTGGCTGTGGTCCCAGCAGACCCCTTATTGTACTCACTGTGATGAAACACAGTTATGGATTTATCCTATTTATTTATTTGTTTGTTTGTTTGTTTTGTCTTTTAAAATATTTATTGCCTTGGGGCTGGGGAGATAGCTCTGAGGCACAAGTGCCTGCTGGGCAAGTGCAAGGTCGTGAGTTTGAACCCTGGTCCCACCAAAAAAAAACAAAACAAAACAAAACAAAATATTTATTGCCTTATCCTTTGTTTGTTTATTTATTTTTTATGGCCAGGTCAGCCTGCCCTAGGGGTAGGGCTGGACAGCATGTGGTCCCTGTGGTTGCCTAAGCTTGTAAGCATTTTAGACCTCAGAGTCATCTCACTAGCCCTATTTTGTCTTTTTGAGACAGGGTCTCGCTATGCAGTTCAGGTGGCCTTGAGCTCACTTTTATAGCCCAGGCTGGTCTCAAACTCAAACCAATCTTCCTGCCTCAGCTTCCCAATGTGCTGGGATTACAGGCATGCGCCACCATGCCTGGCTTGGCCTCACCTTTTTTTTTTTTTTTTTAATTTTTAATTGAACATTCTAGAAAATAAGTACCTGTTCTTTAGAATCTTTCCCCCCTCTCTCTCTCTCTCTCTCTCTCTCTCTCTCTTTCTTTCTTTCTTCTTTCTTTTGTATTTTAGGGAAGGATCTTCAGGGTGTTCTGGGTCTTGCCACTAGATCAGACTGGTAGTGATCTGCCTCTTTACAGCCTCCCATGAGCTGGGATTACAGGTGCATGTCACCATGCTCAGTCTCTAGAACTTTTTTTTTTTTTTTTTTTTTTTGTCTTTTTGAGACAGGGTCTCACTATGCAGTTCAGGCTGGCCTTGAGCTCAGTTTTGTAGCTCAGGCTGGTCTTGAACTCGCACCAATCCTCCTGCCTCAGCCTCCTGAGTACTGGGATTACAGGCGTGCGCCACCATGCCCGGCTTCTAGAACATTTTTTGGATAAATGATAACCACTCAAATTGGAAATGAATAATGAGGGGCTGGGGAGATGACTCTGTGGCACAAGTGCCTGCCTGGGCCTGGCAGGATGGCTCAGTGGTCTAAAGCACCTGCTTGGGTGGCTTCAGGGACCGCGGTTTGATCCCAGGCACCACATGCTGCACCAGCCCTGCCCTGAGGGCAGGCTGAGCCGGCCATAAAAATAAATAAATAAGCAAACAAAAGTTCTGAAACAAGAAATAAAATAAATTTTTTTTTTTTTTCTTTTTGAGACAGGGTCTCGCTATGCAGTTGAGGCTGGCCTTGAGCTCACTTTTGTAGCCCAGGCTGGTCTCGAACTTGCACCAATCCTCCTGCCTCAGCCTCCTGAGTGCTGGGATCACAGGCATGCGCCATCACGCCAGGCTCTCCATCCTCTTTTTAAAAAGTCTTGAAAGGCTAGAGTAGGGGCTGGGGAGATAGCTCTGGCACAAGTGCCTGCCTGGCAAGTGCAAGGTTGTGAGTTCAAACCCTGATCCTGCAAAAAAAGAAAGAAGAAAGGCTAGAGAGATAGCTCGGCTATCTAAGCACCTGCCTGGCAAGTGTAAGAACCAGGGTTCTATTCCCAGCAGCACCACATGCCGTGCTGACCCTGACTCTGCACTGAACTGGGCATGGGGACACTTGCCTGTAGTCCTAGAGCTAGGGCAGCTGAGACAGAAGGATCACTACAGGTCCAAGCTGGGTAGTAATGTTATGGGTTGCTCAGAATAGGAACCAGTTCAGAACTCTGATTAGGATTTATAAGAGCCTTTATTACTGAGCTCAGGGCCGCCAGTCATGTCTTACACTGGAGAAGACTGATTGGCACATAGCCTGGCCCTGCAAAGGGGTTTTAAAGTGAAATATCACATGATTAAGATGTCTTTCATAGTTCAGCAATATTCTCAACTTAGCCTGGTGGCTGCTTGTTGAGCAAGCTGTTTTTACAAGATACGTCTTTTTTGTACAGGGTCTCAGTATGCAGCTTGGACTCATAGTGATCCTCCTGTTTCCTGACTTCCAAGTACTGAGATTACAGGAGTGAGCCAGCTTGCCTGGACTCCATCCCCAGCTCTCCTTGGGCTCCAGAGTGGGTCGACCGGGCTGGTGTGGCAGGTGGGACCAGGAACAGAACCCTGGCACCTGCACTTCCCTAAACAAGCACTTAGTCTGCTGAGCCCTTTACAAGATAAATCTTAAGCTGACTGTGTTTATAGAAATTAGATTAGGGAGGGAAGGGAGATGGTTATTCATTACTTGTTACTAAACAACTTTAAACAGAGAATGAGAACACATTCCAATTCCCATTATCTAGAGTAGATAGCAAGAAGCATAAGGGAGCCTGACGGTTTTCTGTAATTATAGCACAAAATTCAGTTGACCAATTATAGTGAGACCCTATACTAAAAAAAAATTACTTTTGGAGACAGGGTCTCACTAAATTGCTAAGTAGTTCAGGGTGATCTTGCTTAGCTTCCCCAAATGCTGGAAGTACTGGAGTCTACAGGGATAGGTTTGTTTGCAGGGAAGAAACCAAGCCAGGGCAAGGAATTTGATCTGATTTTCATTTAATTTTCCTTACTAAACAAGCCAGATACTCTAATACTGTGTTTTTGTTTTGTTTGTATATTTTTTTTCTTTTTAAAAAATATGTATTGTGGCTGGCTCAGCCTACCCTGAGTGGGGCTGGCACAGCATGTGGTGCTGGGGATACAACTGCGGTCCCTAAGGTTGCCTAAGCTTGCCTAAGCAGGCGCTTTAGACTGCTGAGCCATCTCGACAGCCCTGTATATTATTATTATTATCATTATTATTATTATTAATTTTGGCGGAACTGGGGATTGAATGCAGGCCCTTGCACTTGCCAGCCAAGCGCTTACTCTACTGAGCTATCTCCCCAGCCCACTTTTTGGTATTTTAGAGAAGGGTCTACAGGGTGTTCAGGGTCTCACTACTAGATTGGACTGATAGTGATCTGCTGCCAAAGAGTTGGAATTATCGGTGCATACCACCTTGCCCAGTCTCAATTGCTGTTTCAGCCTGCCCCGGGGCTAGGGGCTGGGCTTGGGGTTGGTAGGCTGAACCCCTGGCCCCTTTGCCTGCTTAAGGACACTTTAATCCACTAAGCTATTTGGCTAGCTCTTCTAGTACTAGCCAAATAGTATTAGAATTTTTGAGATTTGAGAAATAGAAACTTGAATAAGAAGCACTAACGTTTGTATATTTCAAAACTTAAGATTTGTATTCCATGTAGTTAGACCATCATTGGTATAAATATGGCATAGAAGTAATGCTTCCAGATAAGACATTTTGTTTTTGTACAGAGGGTCCTATGATGGAAGAAAAGTACCTTTGATAGGAATGTGCGATACAGTTCTGCTTTATTTATTTATTTATTTAATCCAGAGATTGAATTCAGGACCTTGAGCTTGTGAGGAGGTGCTTGTGGTGAGCTATAACTCCAAACCAAAACTCTGCATTTTTTTAAAATTTATTTTATTTTTTTCTTGTTTCAGAACCTTTGTTTATTTATTTTTATGGCTGCCTCAGCCTGCCCTGAGGTCAGGGCTGGCAAAGCATGTGGTGCCCAGGATGGAACCTCGGTCCTTGCAGCTGCCCAAGCTTTCCTAAGCAGGTGCTTTAGCCCACTGAGCCATCCTGCCGGGCCCCCCAAAATTCTGTATTTTTTTAGAGTCCACAAATCATGGGGGCAAGATGAAGGTGACCTATACCATTAGTTGCAACTAATCCCTCTAACTTCTTCCTCAACCAGTTAGTGTGGGTCCTTGGTTTTATTGGTAATGGAAATTAAAACTAAAGTGCAAATTTGCAGAGAAAAAGCTTTCATTGGGGTGAAGGAGAGAAGATAGGGGGAAAGGAGTCCTGCCTGAGTATTAGCGAGGGGTGGGCACACTCTGGAGAGGATCTCACTGTTCCCTTAAAACAGCTAAGCCAGGCTTTAAGAGTTCATTTAAGGGTGTGGTTGATCATTATCTCAGCCCTGGTTTTGTAGTTCTGGAGGAATCCTTGGGCTTCAGGGTGGAATTCCAGTGAAAGGATTGTGTTTGTGCGAGTTTATTCAGGTGAGGCTGTGTTTTTCCTGGAATTCAGCTGACTATTGGTTTAGGACAATTGCTAGAGGGTTCTAAGCCTTTTGCAAAAGATCTTTTAAAAGCTTCTATTCAGATTGCTCTGTGAATGTTGAAAAATACTTTGTTCTTGGTGCCCTTCATCTTCAAGGAAGATGAGATAGGCTAAGAAAATCTAGGGCTAACAAAGTTTGTTGTGTCTACTTTTCCTAAATAAGGAACATAACCTACATCCAAAGTTTCAGGTAAGCCCAACTTTGAATGATTAACAAATGAGAGTCTGTCTCAGAATTTTAAAAGGGACGGGGCTGTACCCTTGGTTCAGTTTGAAAAAAAGTTCAGCTTTGTTCTGCTTTAGTTACATACTGAATTTAACTGAAAATGCAACAGAAAGTGCTTTTAAGTCCTACACTGCCTCAGAAGAAAACACACCTTGTGCTTTTTTAGTTTGGCCTTTGTACTTATACTGGTGTCTGACTATGTAGGTTTTTCTTTTCTTATTTTATTTTATTTTAAAATAGCAAGAGGGTCTCCCTATGCAGTTCAGGCTGGACTTGAGTTCACTTTTGTAGCCCAGGCTGGTCTCGAACTCACATAGATCCTCCTGCCTCAGCCTCCCATATGCTCCAGGGGTGCTCCACCATGCCCAGTTATGTGTGTAGATTTTGCCAATAGTATGTATTGATTTTATTTTTATTATTTTTAAATGTATTTTTATTTTATTATTTTTTTCAGTATTCTTTTTTTTATTTTAAAGAGTAAAAATAGCAGAAACAAAGATAAAAAAACAGTAACAAGTAAAAGTACATACAGTACAGAATTTCAAAACAAGAAAAATTTAACAATGGCTACATTGCATATTTTCATCATCAAATCAGTACAGATCAACAGATATAGGTATGTAAGACTGATCAAACAAACATTAACACTTTCAATAAATATTAATTTTGTTTTAACTCTTCCAAATTCATTTTGTATTTAAGTCACTCTTCTAAAAATAATTATAGGGGTTGAGAATGCAGAAACCACAAGGTCCTGAGGTTGATTCCTGGTACCGCCCTATTATGGTTTATGTCTAGTTGTCCCCCCAAAGCCTCATGGAGTCATTGGGCGGGGACTTCTCGAGTTTGAGACTTGATCCATGATCCCTGGGATTATAGGTTTTAGTACTGATGGGATTATGGGTGGAAGTACTTCTGGGATTATGGGTGTAGCCTAGGGCGGGAGTTAAGGTGGAGAGCCTGAATGTAATATAAAGAGAGACAGAGAGACAGACTGTAGCTTGAGCTGGTGCTGCTGCTCTGCTGCCCTGTTTTGTTGGCTGCCTCTGCCACCATTTTGCTGCTGTTCTGCCGCCTTGAACTGGATTCTCTCCGCCCTGCTCCACTCAGCCTTGGGCCAACTGAATATGGACTGAAACCTCCACAAACTGTGAGCTAAATAAACCTTTCCTTCCTTCATTTTGAGTGTTGGGTATTTGTCCCAGCAACGAGCAAAAAGTAACTAATACACGCCCAAAATTTCTTTCTTTCTTCTTTTGAGTCCTCACGCTAGGGAGAATATACGATACTTGCATATGTAGGTCTGGTTTATTTCACTCATGAGTATACGTTCAAGGTACATCTATTTATATATGAAGTCTTCTAGTTTATAATTCCTTATAGCTGAATAATTCCATTTTATAAAAATGCCACATCTTTTGCAACCATTCTTTAGATAATGGGCATTTTGGTTGTTTCCAGGATTTTTTTTTTTTTTGTCTTTTTGAGACAGGGTGTCGTTATGCAGTTCAGGCTGACCTTGAGCTCACTTTTGTAGCACAGGTTGGTCTCAAACTTGCACCGATCCACCTGCCTCAGCCTCCCGAGTGCTGGGATTACAGGCGTGCGCCACCACGCCCGGCTATTTCTAGGATTTGTATTGAATTTATTATTTATTTTGTATTGACTTTAAATCATTGGGATTTATAAATATGTTAGTTATAAGTGTCAATGTTACAGATTCTTTTTTGGGGGTCAGACAAACATTCATGTATATATAATGCAGGTAATCTTTCTATCACAAAAAAGTATTTCTCTTAATATTTTAATTTCTCTCTAGATATCTTCCATATAACTTGTCTCTTTAAATGCTAATAACAGAGGTAAAATTCTTTTTTGGTACTGGGGATTGAACTTGGGACCTGTGTGCTTGCCAGGCATGTGCTTTTGTGTCTTCTCTCTGGGCCTCGTTTCTGTTGTTTTTGTTTTGTTTTGTTTTCCGTTTTTTTTTAAAGAATATTTTATTTTATTTATTTATTTTTTTATTGTTTCAGAACCTTTATTTGTTTATTCACTCATTTTTATGGCCGGCTCAGCCCACCCTGAGGGCAGGGCTGGTGCAGCATGTGGTGCCGGGGATGGAACTACTGTCCCTGCAGCCACCTAAGCTTTCCCAAGCAGGCGCTTTAGACCACTGAGCCATCCTGCCGGGCCCCAAGAGTTTATTTCTTTATGTAAATTCATTGATTAGTGTAAAGGAGAATAAAATAGTGTAGAAAATGTGGAGGCAGTAGATTTTAGAATGTATGGAATATGAATGAGGAACAGAGATGTCAGGCAGAATTTGGAAAAGCCAGTACCTGAGTAGAGTTAGAATGGATTCGCCTGGGCTCAGGAAGACATAAAAGGCCATCAGGCTGTGACAAAACAGTGGTTTGGTAAAAGAGAAATACTTCATGATGACTTAGGATTGTGTTGTGTATTAGAAAAGCCTTTGCAAGAGGTGAAGCTGGAAGAGGCAGCTCAGAGGTTAGATCATGAATGAACTTATAAAATATGAAGGTATCAAGACTCGTAGGAAAATACATTTAATTGCTGTGTTGCAGTGGTGATGGAAGCTGTTACATATTGGAAGCCTTTTTTTTTGGTGATACTGGAGGATTGAACTCAGGACCTTGTGCTTGCCTAACAAGCACTTATTACACTGAGTTATCTCCGTGACCCCCAAGGAGGCCTATTTTTGTATGAGACATTATGCTCAACACTTGATACTATTATCTTCTTAATTAGTGTCTCAATATTTTTGCTTTGTTTTGTTTTGTTTAATGCATTTTTATAAGTGGACAAACCCAAGTTTGGAAAAATTAAGTAATTTGCCCAAGGCAGTATACCTCACTTACAGCATTTTGGATTAAATTTAGGATCTTTTTTTTCTTTCTCCTCTCCATTCCCCTCCCCCTCCCTCCTCTTTCCCTTTCCTTTTCCCTTGTCTCCTCTCCTTTTCTCTCCCTCCCTCCCTGCCTCTTTTTTTTTTTGTCTTTTTGAGACAAGGGTCTCATTATGCAGTTCAGGCTGGCCTTGAGCTCACTTTTGTAGCCCAGGCTGGTCTCGAACTCACATCGATCCTCCTGCCTCTGCTTCCCAAGTGCTGGGATTACAGGTGTGTGCCACCAGCCACCACACCTGGCTTCTGCTTCTCTTTATGATACTAAACCCAGAGCCTTATGCTAGTTAGAAAAGTGATCTACTGAGGACTGGGGAGATAGCTTTGTTGCACAAGTGCCTGCCTGGTAAGTGTAAGATCGTGAGTTTGAACCCCAGTCCCACAAAAAAAGAAAGAAGGAAAGAAAGAAAGAAAGAAAGAGAGAGAGAGAGAGAGAGAGAGAGAGAGAGAGAGAGAGAGAGAGAGAGAGAGAGAGAGAGAGAGAAGTGATCTACTAAACTATATCCCAGACCTTTTCGAAAATTGTATTTTGACCCAGGGTCTTGCCAATTGCCAGGGCTAGTCTCCCAACTTTCTGTCTTCCTGTCTTAGCCTCCTTGGTTGCTGGGATTACAGTTTGTGTGCCCCTGTAGCCAGCTCTTTATATTTATATATGTTAAGGGGCTGGGGAGATAGCTCTGTGGCACAAGTGCCTGCCTGGCAAGTGCAAGGTTGTGAGTTCGAACCCCAGTCCTGCAAAAGTTAAAAAGATATTTAGGGTGGTGTTCACTGTGCTATACTGCTTAGATTAGGTTTTGCACATACGGTGTGCAATAAACATTTCCTGAATTAACTGAATTTCTCTGTATTTATCACTTTTAAAGGTTAATAGCATTTTAAGAATTTTCAGTTTTGAACATCAATATGGCTAAATTGACTAGACACATTTTTTAGATACATTTTTATCAATTTTGTTAACCTAAGACTATTTTTGCTAATAAATGTTCAAAACATGTATTTATTTATTTATTTATTTAGTCTTTTTTTGAGACAGGGTCTCGCTATGCAGTTCAGGCTGGCCTTGAGCTCACTTTTGTAGCCCAGGCTGGTCTTGAACTTGCACCTATCCTCCTGCCTCAGCCTCCCGAGTGCTGGGATTACAGGCGTGCGCCACCACGCCCGGCTTCAAAACATGTATTTAACACTGACTTGTACCTCTGGCACGTGCTTGACTGTCCCATTGGTGGCCTGCCAATAGTGGTATAAACTAGACTGTCCCTTTTCTGGGTGGTATAAGACACTCATGAAGTTACAGCCTCTATGAACATGAAGACAGATAAGTTGGGAGAAATAGTTTAAATCTCTCTGCCACAATTTGCTTCATTCTTGCTTATATTTTGGTGACTATAAAGCCTATATAAATAAATATTCACATTTAAAATGCATTCAGCAAATTATTTAAAGAGGGTTTTTTTGGCAATGGGTTATGCTTTCTGTATGAGGTATTGTTGGAGTATTTGACTAGTTTATTTTTTTTAGTCTTTATTTATTGCTTTGGCACACTTTTTTTTTTTTTTTTAATGGCTGGCTCAGCTTGTCCTGGGGGAGGCGCTGGTACAGCATGTAGTGCCAGGGATTGAACCGTGGTCCCTGTGGTTGCCTAAGCTTTCCTAAGCAGGCACTTTCGACTGCTGAACCATCTCGGTGGCCCAAATTTATTTTATTGTTTGGTACAGGATCTTGCTACACAGCACAGAGTTGTAGTAGTCCTCCTGTCTCAGCCTTGAAAATGCTGGGATTACCCGTGTGCCCCACCATGCCCAGTTTCAGTGACTGGCCTGTGTTCCACCCACATGGCATGTGGTGCCAGGGATTAAATGTGGGTCCTTGCGCTTGTCAGGAATATGTGTAGACAGTTAAGCTATCTCCCCTGCGTTAATTTCTTTCAGACAGGATCTCACTGTGTAGTTGAGACTGGTCTTAAAGTTACCATGTACCCAGGCCGGCTTGTGGTGGTCTTCCTGCTTCAGCTCTTAGGTACTGGGAGTTGTGCTACCATGCCCAGTTATGATAGATGAATTAGTGTAGTTTTTGTTTTTGAAGTTTTAAGTTTTTTTTTTATGTACTTCTCATTTTTTCCTTTATTAATCAGATTTTATTGGCATATTTTAGATATGAGTACAATCATCTCAAGAATTTGTTATTGTATATCATGTAGTTGATTCTTTTTTCCTCTTCTCCTTCCTTCCCTTCAATCCCTTTTCCTCTCTCCTTTTTTTTTGTAGAACCAGAAATTGAACTCAGGCCCTCGCACTTGCCAGGCAAGCGCTTATTCTACTGAGCTATCTCCCCAGCCCTGCCTTCCCCATTTATAAAGGCCTGTTTCCATTTCTTTCCCTCCATTTCTCTTAAAAAAAAAAAAAAAAAAACTTCCTTTCCCTTCCTTCTTCCTCCTTCCCAGCTTTAAGATTTTAAAATAGGTGATGTTTAATCCCAGAGACACTTTGTGTTCATGTTTGAGTCACTACTTTGCCAACCTTCAGCTTAACTACTATCCTGATTAGTTCTGCAT
>PVJA010054866.1:0-11408 GCA_004027025.1 Myocastor coypus
ACACTGAAACTTCTTTTCCAAAACCAAAAAGAAAATGCACCTGCACAGCAGGTTATTTATTGCTCTTAACCAACAAAATGAACTAGCCCGACAGGGCAGCCAGAGTCCAAGGGAAGACAAAGCATTTCTCCTCTTACCTGTAAAACTTTCCCGTGGACCACGGTCCCTAGGACTCCAGAACACAGTCTTGGAGTTAAGCCAGTGAACAGCCCTCGCCGCCCGTCAATGCTGGCAATGTGATGAGCTAGAAGTGCAATGAAAGGTTTCAGCTCCAGGCAGAGGGTGGCCATGTGACCACGCCAAGGTGGCCTGGCCTTATCGCTCCAGGAGCTCCTGCCTGTCCGTCCTCAACATCCTCCGGTTCTGGACAACCAAAGACACTCACCATAACTGAAGAGACCTGGAAGCTGACACACTTGCCGCCCAAAGATATTCCGTCCTACGGTTGGAGGAAGAGGCTCGTATCCCACCTTTAAAAACAAGGGAAAATCTTAACACCAAGAGTATTCCCATAAATGCCTTGGTGGCCTGCCTTAAATAAACAGCACAAATAAAAACACAAGTTATGCCTTCCCACAAAGGATTAAAGGGCCATCCTGTTCGGTTTTTGTTCTGTTGAACTGATTAAGTTTGGGTTCAATAAACTCTAGTCCAAAGTTCGTGAAGTAGGCTAATATCTTCTTTATAACTGAAAATAACACAAGGAGGGGCCAGGGAGATAGCTCTGTAGGGTAAGCACCTGCCTGGCAAGCACAGGGTCCTGAATTCAATCCCTGGCACCACCAAAAAAAAAAAAAAAAAAAAAAAAAAAAAAAAAAAAAAAAAAAAAAAAAAAAAAAAAAAAAAAAAAAAAAAAAAAAAAAAAAAAAAAAAAAAAAAAAGAAGAAGAAGAAGAAAAGAAAAAGAAAAGAAAATAGCATAAGGAAACTTTTATTTGGAATAGTTTATTGGAGGCACTCAAAAATTATTTCCAAAAGAAAATCTAGGGCATTTTTAATGTTTGAGTAAGACAAGACGTCCACCTCAAAAGCATCAGTTGGCTA
This sequence comes from Myocastor coypus, assembly GCA_004027025.1. Lineage (NCBI taxonomy): Eukaryota > Metazoa > Chordata > Mammalia > Rodentia > Myocastoridae > Myocastor > Myocastor coypus. Next base: position 1,044 of record PVJA010054866.1, read on the forward strand.
GGCAACATTCAAGAGCCAAGGGTAGGTGCAGCTGGGAAATTCACTTCAGAAATGATCACAAGCTAGGTTCCTGTAAATGAGCTAAGCATCATTAACAATCTAGTAAAAACTGTTTTATACAATCAATATGTGTTTGTGCAGTGTGTTCAGGACTTCTCATGTGCTAGGATGCTGAGGGACCCACTGCTACAGGACAGTCTTGGCTCTGCATGCCTGCGATCTCATCTAGTCTATTAAATTACTTCCATCTGCTACCATGGAACTATTTTTAAAGCTGAGTATTTGAGAATTTCACCAAAACCCCCACATTTGACAGCACCCTGATGTTGCGAAATCAGAATGAAGGGTATTCAAGCTTTTGAGGTAAGAGCTGTGAACGTCACTTACCACTATCTCTTGGGGAGCTATTGAGTAATGGGTTCATACAGAAAATGTCACCTCAGATGCCATCAAGCCCCAAATGTGCCAATCGTGGTTTGCTTCTTTTAATGTTGGTCCTTTTGACACGGTCTCACTACGCATTTCAGGCCGGCCTTGAGCACACATTGTAGCCCAGGCTGGCCTCGAACTTGCAGCAATCTTCACAATTACATTCTCCTCTTTGGGGTCCAAATAACCTGTGTCACAAGAGGCTTCTACACACAGAATCTCAATGTACTTGGCTCAACAGCAACAAGTGCTGTCAGTAACACCTCAGAAATAAGGTCTTCTCCAGGGTTGACATGTTTCCTACAGAAAGGTAAAGAAACTGCTTCCTTCCTTGATAAAATGAATGAGGTGCTAATACCAACCATCAATAAAGGTTAAAAAAATGGCTTGCTCTTCACAGGAAAAATCTAGAAAGCCAACAGAAAATACGATCTAAAAATGCCAGGTCAACTCCGTGGCACAAGTGCCTGCCTGGCAAGTGTAAGGTTGTGAGTTTGAACCCCTGTCCCACAAAAATAAATAAATAAAAATGCCGGGTCCAGCTGCCTGTGAACATGTAACATTTCAGAGCAGATTGGAAAATATGCCAAGGAGAGGCACAGGCAAGACATTAGACAGCTCAACCCTTCTGTTGAAACTCCCAAAACTCAGCGCTGAACTGATTTGCAGCAGGACAAACGTGGTTTTCGTTGTCATAAACCAGACTCCTGCTGCCAGGGCGCGCGCGCTCAATGGATCCTTTTGAAACCTGACTTTCTAATCACTTCTGAATGGGCTCCTTGTATTTATCGGGGTATCTGGTGTTAAAATCTCTGAACACAACAGCAGTAGTGACAGTCACAAAGTAAACAGTCGGAAAGAGAGAAGGAAAGCAAATAAGAAATAAACGGCTGGCTCTCTTGTGATTTCGATTTGGCTGCCACTGAGCGGGTCGCGTCCCGCGCGGATGGCCGAGCGCGGATGTCTCTGCCGAGGGGCGCAGGACGGGACTGGGACCCCGGGAGCCGGGCAGGCTCCCTTCGGGCGGAAGCGCGGGCTCGGCGCCGCGGGCAGCAAGGTGGCAGTTGGCCGGAACAGGGTGCGGCCCAGCGGGGGATGGAGGCAGGGCGACGGGGCGGTGGGCGCTGTCCCGGCCACAGGACCGGGCGCAGAAAAGGAGCCGCCCTGACTCTGGACGGTATGGGCAGGACGACCCCGCGGGGCTCCGGCAAGCAGGGGACAGCGATGACTCATACCTGGATGAGCACTTTCACGTACATGAGCGGCTGGGAAAGGATGGTGAGACCGGAGCCCAGGAGCACCTGACTGGCCGCGTCCGCCATGATGGCACCCGCGGACGGACCGACAGACAGACTGAGCCACCAAGCAACACCGCCAGTCCCGGATCACGTGCCGGGGCCGCCGGCTTCACTGGCCCGCCCGCCCGCAGCGCGGGCGCACGCACGCACGCACACGCACGCTCCGCCCCAGACAGGCCCCTCCCACAGCCCCGCCCAGAGAAACGGTAGGCCCTCTCAAGCGGGCGCCGCGGGGGGCGGGGCTTGGTGCGCTCCACTATAGCGCCTGCGGGCCTGCTGGGCATGCGCATCCCTAAGTGTCCAGAAAGAGAAACTTGGGCGTGGCTCGGGGAGGGGTGATCTGTGTGACCCTGACTACAAAGGCAAGGTCAGGGGAAGGGAAAGTTGAGAAGCTCCTTCCACAAGCTCCACCTCGTGCTCGCCCTGTGGACTTAATCAAAGTAAAGTTCAACGGGTGTTGCTGCGCCTGCATGGAGACCTGAATCTTGTCCGCGGGCCGAGGAACAGTTGCTAATTCTGACATCCGGTCAAGCTTGCTCTCTTGCGATCGTTCATTTATTCATTTATTCAACAAATGTTAACAGAAACGCCTGACACCACTCTAATTTCACCACCTTCATTTTCTTTTTTTTTTTTGGTACTGGGGATTTAATCCAGGACCTTTGTCCCCCTCCGCGCACGCGCACACACACACACACACACACACACACACACACACACAGCTTTCCAGACAGGGTATTAAGTTGCTAACTTGTCTAGGCTAGGCTTGAACTTAGGGTCCTCCTGCTTCAGTTTCCAAAGCCTTCTGCCTCATGACCCTTGGATGACAAGTGTGCACCTCGTCACCCAGCCTCCTCCCGACTTCCTGCCGGTCTTCCCATCCCTCCAGCACTGTGTGGCCTGCACTATTACGGGACTTCCGGGGGAACCAGACTGTAGGCCGTGGGAGGGCTCATGGGAAAAGCTCTGGTCCCTGTCTCCATCCAGAACTCAGGTTAGCCATCAATCGGCACTTCTGACCAGGCCGGTGGAAAGAGAGAACTAATGGAAGCCTTGCTTTGGAGCAGTCTTGTCTTTTATTTTATTTATTTATTTATTTATTTATTTATTTATTTATTTATTTTGTCTTTTTGAGACAGGGTCTCACTGTGCAGTTCAGGCTGGCCTTGAGCTCACTTTTGTAGCCCAGGCTGGTCTCGAACTCACAGCGATCCTCCTGCCTCAGCCTCCCGAGTGCTGGGATTACAGGCGTGCGCCACCACGCCCGGCAGTCTTGTCTTTTAATACAGGCAACTAAGACTGGGCATGGTGGCCACGCATCTATAATCCCAGCGCTTAGGAGGCTGAAAACAGGAGGATCACTACAAGTCCAATCTGTGTAGTGAGATTCTGAGGATCCTGTAATAAATGCATAAAAAATAAATTAATGTATAATTGTACATATTTATGAGGTACAAAGTGATACTTTATCTATTTTTATGGCTGGCTTAGCCTGCCCTAAGGACAGGGCTGGCACAGCATGTAGTATTAGGGATCGAACCGAGGTCCCTGTGTCTGCCTAAGCTTTCCTTTTTTTTTTTTGCCTAAGCTTTCCTAAGCAGGTGTTTTAGACCACTGAACCATCCTGCCGGCCCAATACTTTATTTTTTATCTGTTTTATGTATTTAGTACAGGGTCTACAGGTTCTCATTACACAGATAAGACTCTTTTTTTTTTTTTTTTTGTCTTTTTGAGACAGGGTCTCGCTATGCAGTTCAGGCTGGTCCTGAGCTCACTTTTGTAGCCCAGGCTGGTCTCGAACTCGCACCAATCCTCCTGCCTCAGCCTCCCGAGTGCTGGGATTACAGGCGTGAGCCACCACGCCGGGCTTTACACAGATAAGACTCTTAATGATCCTCTTATATTCAGCCTCCCAAGTGCTGGGATTATAGGCAAGCGCCACCACGTTCAGTCTCAGTCACTGTCTCAGCCTGCCCCAGTGGTGGGGCTGGCACAGCATGTGTTACCAGGGATGGAACCCCAGCTGAGCTTGCCTAAGCAAGCATTGTAGTACATTGAGCTATGTGTCCAGTCAGTCCAATGTCGGTTATTTTTTTTTTTTTTTTTTTTTTGTCTTTTTGAGATAGGGTCTCGCTATGCAGTTGAGGCTGGCCTTGAGCTCACTTTTGTAGCCCAGGCTGGTCTCGAACTCACACCGATCCTCCTGCCTCAGCCTCCCGAGTGCTGGGATTACAGGCGTGAGCCACCACACCCGGCTTATGTCGGTTATTTTTAAAGAGTTCACTTTGTCCTTGATTTTGATTTTTTTTTTTTTTTTTAAGATTCTGTCTCACTATGTAGTTCAGGCTGGCCTTAAACTCACTATGTAGCCCAAGCTGGCCTTGAATTTGTGGCAAGGTGATCCTCTTGCCTCAGCCACCCAGATGCTGGGCTATCAGGCATACACCACCATCCCAGCTCACCCTGTCTTGATAACCCTGTGTACCCTTGGTCTCTGGCCTGGGAGAGGCTTATGAAATTGAGGAAAGACTTTGGACTCGGCCAGATTACAGCAGGTTCTTTACAGCCCAGCTAGCTCCCAGGTGACAGCTGTCCCACGCTGTGTGTCCCCTGGGGAGCCTCCTGCGCTGTATGCATCCCTTCTTCCTGCACATCCTGACCTTGACCGCTCCTTTACAGCTTCGTGAGAGGCTGAGTTTTGTTTTCTGTGGCTGAGGGAACCAGTCGCATGTCAAGCAGCTGAAGGCAAGGACCTGTTCCTTTCCATTCCACGGGTCCACAGTCCACAGAAAGATTTCTCAGCTTAGGTTCTTCAGGCTGAGATCCAAGTACTGGTGGCCTGGTGGTGGCCCAGTTGTTTCCGGCTTGGTGGCAGTGTTCAGATTCAGCTCCCTGGACCACAGGCACGATGTCCCTAGCCACTTCTGGCCATTGGCAGGGTCTTGGTCTCAGAAGCTGTAGTGACCCTGCTCCGGATCCCTCTCCACCACCTTCCAGGCCAGTACTGATGGTCACCACTATGTTGACTAGCTCTCCACCCCTTCAGCCCCCTGCTACTGTGACGCCTGTGTGTCCCATGGGCTCTCCTGCCTTCCTCTTCTGCTTTAAGAAAATCCAGGATAATCTGCTTGTTGGGCGTGGTGGTACACACCTGTAATTTCAGCTCTTGGGAGGCTGAGGCTAAGTCTCAAAACAAAACAAAACAGGGGGCCAGCGAGGTAGCTCAGTGGACTAAAGCACCTGCTTAGGCAAGTGCAGGGACCAGAGTTCGATCCCCAGCACCACATGTCACACCAACCCTACCCTCAGGGCAGGCTGAGCTGCCCGGCAGACAGGACATGGTGGCACACACCTGTAATCCCAGCACTCTGAAAACAGAGGATCACCACGAGTCTGACATGTGTAGAGACACCCTGTACTAAATATATTTTTTTAAAGAAAAGGTTGGAAATGAAATCACATATTTCCACAGCCAGGCCTGGCATCTGCAGCTGTAATCCTGGCACCAGGAGGCTACGATGGCAGGATCCACTTGAGTTCGCATTTATTTATCTGTTCAACCCCGTAACACCTGTAAAATTGGGATCACTGTGCCAGTACTGTAACACAGACAAGCCCACTGAAGCTAGTTTGAATTCAGCTGCAATTACCTTGGGAGCGTTACTAAGCCCAATCCCGGCTTCTGAATCCACTGCCCTTGTGAGGCTGCTGGCTGGGAGGACAGGGTGGCAGGGAAGTTGCCTGGCTCTGAGCCAGGAAGACAGTGAAAAAACAAAATGGCCAAGGAAGAGCGAAGAGGGTAAGCTGCAGGGTGAGGCCCGAAGGATGCTCGCCTAAACCTAGGGGAGAAGACAGCCACGTGGGGCCCTCGATGGTGGGTGTTCCTGCAGCCATCCTGGCCACGGAGGAGCAGAGACAGAGCGACAGATGGACGGTGAGGCTGACTGACCCAAGGCCATGGGACGAGCAGGTGGCTGCGGCAGAAGGATGCAGGGTGAGGACACAGGGCTCTGGCAAGAGCATGAGTGACGTCAGTGCAGGCCAAGCGGGGAAGGATGGAGATGAGAGGGAAAAAGGAGGATGAACAGAGCTTCGGAAAGGGATTTTTCTCTTCAGCTGGCTAGGCCCGCCTTAAGGGCAGGTCTGCTGCAGCATGTGGCTCTGGGCATTGAACTGTGGTTCTCTGCACCTAACCGAGTTTGTCCAAGCAGGTGCTTTAGACAACTGAGCTATCCCACCAGCCCCGAAAGAGGTTTCTTCCCCTTCTCTCTTTCAAAAAAGAAAATAAATAAATAAATAAATAAATATATATATATATATATATATATATATATATATATATATATATATTTGTGACGCTAAGTATCTGTGATATATGAACATATATGTTTAGGGGACAGTCAACAAGGTGCTCAGGGGCTCACTACTAGAACGGACTAGTAGTGATCCACCTGTTCACAGCTTCCCAAGAACTGGGATTACAGGTACGCCCAGTCTCAATTACTGCCTCAGCCCACCCCAGGAGTGGGGCCAGCAGGCAGGCCAGGGGATCAAACCTCAGCCCTTGTGCCTGCTTGCAGGCTCTTTAATCTGCTGAGCTATTTGGCCGGCCCTCAAAAATATTTTCATCAGTATCTGTGATGGTGGGCTGGCAAGAGATGCTAAGTATCTGTGATGTCATTATTTTTTTCTCATGTTATTGCAGTAACACTGATTTCATAAAATGAATTGGGAGCCAGGCATGGTGGCACACAACTGTAATCCCAGCACTGGGAGGCTGAGGCAGGAAGATCAGTGCAAGTTTGAGACCAGCCTGGGCTACAAAAGTGAGCTCAAGGCCAGCCTGAGACTGCAGAGTGAGACCCTGTTTCGAAAAGGAAAAAAAAAATGAACTGGGAAGAGATTTTTCCTCATCTACTTCTTTTTAATCACCCACTTTTCTGAAAGAGTTCATCCTTTTTTCTTTTTTTTTTTTTTTTTTGCAGGACTGGGTTTTGAACTCATGACCTTGCACTTGCCAAGCAGGAACTTGTGCCTCGGAGCCATCTCCCCAGCTCCCCCTATAGACTTTTTTCCCCTGTCTTCTTAACACAGGCTCTCACTACCCAGTTTAGGCTGACCTTCGGCTCACTTTGTAGCCCAGACTGGTCTTGAACTTGTAACAGTCCTCCCGCCTTGGCCTTCAGAGTGCTGGGATTACAGTACAGGCATGGGGCCACCATGTCCAGCTTTACACTACCGTATCTTCAGAAAAAGCCTCACTTTTTTATTCAGGCTGCTTCAAAGTCCTGGCCTCAAGTTATCCTCCTGCTTTAATCTCCAGAGTAGCTGGGATGACAAGTGTATGCTATTGTACTATTGCATTGCACTATTATTATAACCTTTTTTTTCCTAGGTACTGGAAATTGAACTCAGGACCTGGAGTGTTCCAGGAAGGTGCTGTACCACTGAGCCATATCCTTAGTACCCTCTGCACTATTATTACTGATTCGTGCATAGAAGGCCATTCGTGTATTGTAGATGAAGCTCCCCACCCTCTTTCCTTTGGGGACTGGGAATGAACTCTGTTCGGTGTTTGCACTTTGACCATGACAATTTTTTCACACAAGGTTGGGCACAGAATATTCACTTAGAGCATCTTGTTGAGGCTCAAAGGATTTTGGATCTGGATAATTTCAAACTGTGATGTAGGGGTAGTTAAGCTTTCTGTAATTTTTTTTTTTTTTGGTCTTTTTGAGACAGGGTCTCGTTATGCAGTTGAGGCTGGCCTTGAGCTCACTTTTGTAACCCAGACTGGTCTCCAACTCACACCATCCTCCTGCCTCAGCCTCCCAAGTGCTGGGATTACAGGTGTGTGCCACCACACCTAACAGGAGTCTTTTTTTTTTTTTTTTCTAGATCAGGGTTCAGCAGCGCAGAGCCAAGAGGGAGCCCCCCAAGAGGGGAGATGACATCTTTGGGGCTCTCTTCCGTTGACTGGGCAGCCTGTGAAGGCGACGAGTGGTCTTCTGGTGCTGGCAGCCTGTGCACACATATTCACCCTGGCGGGAGCACTCCAAAAACATAAAAGATGCACAGAAATGTGGCTGAGGACTGAGAGTCCGCTGGCCAGACCACAGTTTGTGTTTGTCCCAGGAAGCACAGAGCAGGCTTTGTGGCTTCTGAGGTGTCTGTGTGTCGGTGCCAACTCTGTGTGACCTGGGAACACCTCTGTTGTGGAATACCATGGCAGAGCACAAATCATAGGGCCCGGAACTGGAAGTTGGCAGATCTAGTCCTGCAAAATGCAGTTTTGTTTTGGGTTTTTGAGACAGAATCTTGCTGTGTAGTCCAGGCTGGCTTTGAACACACGAAATAACCCTGGCTAGTTTGGAACACAGAGATCCTCCTGCCTCAGCCTCTCAGGGGCTGGGAACACTTGTGTGTCCCCTGTCCATGGGGTGTGACCTGGCATAGTTATAGGACATGCTGCAGCTAGCAGCTGGGACTGGTGCTTGAGGAGGCCACTGGAGAGACACAGCTGATGTCAATCATCTGTCCATGTGAAGCTACATAGCTAAGCGTCAGAGGGAACAGCTGGATACTGAGGATAAATTCTGTTTTATTTTATTGATGGGGATGATGAGACAGGGTCTCACTCTGCAGTTCAGTCTGATCTCAAACTCACTATGTAACCCAGGCTGGCCTCAAACTCATGTTAAGCCTCCTGTCTCAACCTCCCGAGTACTGGGGTTACAGGTGTGCAGCAGCACACGGGGCTCAAGAAAGGGTTCTAACCGCTGAGGTAAATGTTTACACAACCACATAGAACACTCTGCATATGGCATCAGATTCCAGAACCACCTCCTTGGCACGTGTGCAGGCACCTGACAAGCCTCATCTGACTGGCCTGATCGGTGCACCCTGAACAGCGTGAGCACAGGGCTTTTATTTTTTATAGCACGCTCCCCAAACAGGTTTGCAACAGAGCTCGGGCTTGACAAGACCAGGGAATAGGAGAGCGGCGCCGCTGCGCTAGGAGGAAGAGGAGAACCCTTCCCATCCGGGCTAGGTCGCACAGGTCCGACAGGTCGCACGCACGGCCGCTCCGAGCAGGGAGGGAAGAGGGAGCGTGCTTACGGAAAGAGGCGGTGCAGGCACCCGGGGCGGCACAGAAGAGCACGCCCCCAGCGCTACCAGGGCTCCTCCCCCACTGCCAGGCTCCGGAGGCAGTGAGCACCTAGGGGCTCGGGTAGGTGCACACGTGCAGTGCTGGGTAGGCCACCAGGTTGCGGCCTCTCCTGCAGCTCCGCTGCGGCTCCGGCACCGGCTCTCGGCTGGCGCTGCTGTGGCTATCAGGGGCGCCGGGGTCTGGAGCGCCTGGCTTCTTCTGCCCCTGTGCTGACAGAGAGGAGACAGGAAGTCGGGAATGGGGACAGGAGGCTGAGAAGGCAAGGCTCCACCCCCTCCCACCCCGACCGGGGCGGGGGGGCTGTGGAGGGAATCTGTCCCTTTCCCAGGGACAGGGTAGCTATAGGAGGGGAAAATCTAACCGATACAGAGCCTTTCCGCACTTGGGAGGCTGAGGTGGAGGGTAGGTGTGAGTTCAAGACCAGCCTGGGCTAACAAAGGTGAGCTCAAGGCCAGCCTGAACTGCATAACAAGACCTTGCCTCCAAAAGACAAAAAAAGAGCCTTTCCGAGTCCTAGTCTCAGCCCAGTAAATTATATTTGTAATCCCATGGAAAAGTCGTGGACTTTTAGCGCCTTAATTCCAATCTACCACCTCCAAGGCAACCCGTGGTGAGAATAAAGACATTCAGGCATATCTGTAGTTGTGGGGAGCCAAGGGGTCCTAAGTCCAGCCTCAATGACGCATATTGGGAACAAACGCCTCGCCCCAGGGCCAAACCTGGGTTTTATTCATTCATGAAGAAGAAGTAGCTGAGTAGGCCAGAAGTAGGTGAGTGCCATGAGTTGGGCTACAAGGTAAAATCACCTCTGCAGTAGGCAGAGAAGGATCTGTAGAGAGCAAGCTGCGGAGATAGTGTTTAACACTTTGGGGTCGGACCTTCAGCTCTGATGTGTGATCCTTCAAGCCCCAGGAAGTCATAGCCTCTCTCTCAAGAGACTCGTGGGAACAGGAGGTGTGTGTGTGTGTGTGGGGGGGAAACATGCCTGCTGCCTTCAAAGATAACCATCAGCACCTTGGCTGGATTGATATGCATTGCGTAAAGCCTATTGAAAGGATAAGGAGCCGGGCGTGGTGGTGCACACCTATAATCCCAGCACTCAGGAGGCTGAGGCAGGAGGATCAGTGCGAGTCCGAGATCAGCCTGGACTACAAATGTGAGCTCAAGGCCTGCCTCAACTGCATAGCGAGACCCTGTCTCAAAGACAAAAAAAAAAAAAAAAGAATAAGGAAAAGTCCTAGTCAGCTCTGCACACATCAATAGGGTCACACAGAAATAAGGTCAGGCTCAGCCAAAATGGAGACAGTTGCTCTTCTTTCAAGGAGTCACTCAGGTGACCCTCCACAGACTGGCAAAGGGCCATCCCAGGGAGGGGAAGTCAGATGCCTACACCTGTTAGAGCAACAGCTTGTCTGCAAGGGAGAGGAAACCTGGACAATGGAGCTGATTTTGTACCTTTTTTTTTTT
>PVJA010054867.1:0-11407 GCA_004027025.1 Myocastor coypus
CTGTGCTATGAGGAGGCAGAGAGAGGGGAACGAGCTGGGGATGAGAATCACCCTTCCAGGCTCTGATTTGCTTCCAGCTAGGTCCCGTATGCTGCAATACAGTCATCTTGGCACTAGTCAAGTTTTTTTTTTTTTTTTTTGTTTTTTTTTTTGGTCTTTTTGAGACAGGGTCTCGCTATGCAGTTGAGGCTGGTCCTGCACTCACTTTTGTAGCCCAGGCTGGTCTCGAACTTGCACCAATCCTCCTGCCTCAGCCTCCCAAGTGCTGGGATTACAGGCGTGAGCCACCACACCCGGCTCCTTTTTTTTTTTTTTTTGCTTTTTGAGACAGGGTCTCACTATGCAGTTCAGGCTGGCCTTAAGCTCACTTTTGTAGCCCAGGCTGGTCTCGAACTCACATCGATCCTCCTGCCTCAGCCTCCCGAGTGCTGGGATTACAGGCGTGCGCCACCACGCCCGGCTAACACTAGTCAAGTTTGAATCCGCCAGTGGGTGCAGAAGCCCTTATCCAACCCACCTTTCAAACATACGGGACTTTGGGAGGTCAGGGATAATATTATATCTAAATTATAACACAGAGTCAAAGCAAAATAGTACTGGTCTGCATAACTCTACTTCCTAGGCTATCCTTGGTCATGTTTTGACTGCAGTGATCTGTCTTTGAATCATCCTTTTGTTTTATGCTTGTGGTTTCTCTTATTAGGTAGCATCTCATGAGTTACTCTGGGCTTGCATTGAGCCTACTGTGTAGAGCAGAATGGCCTCATACTGGTGGCAATCCCCCTGCCTCTGTCTCCACTGGGTTGAGATGAGAAGTGTACACCACCGCATTTGCCTTCTGGTCCATTCTCAGCACTCAAAAATCTCTTGTTTTTGATTCAAATTTCAAAACTTAGAATTCATTTCTTCATTTAAATTCATGCAGCTGTGGAGATAGCTCAGCAGCATAAATGCCCACCTGGCAAGTGCAAGATTCTGAGTTTGATCCCCAATACAAAAAAAGAAAATTCATTGTAGATTCACAATATTTTGTAGCTCTAGGGTAATAAAACAAGTGATAATATTACAGAGAAGGCCAGGTCACTAAGAAATGATGCTTGGGATGAATTTAAACAGAATTTATTCATTTTGAAGAGAAATGAGTACTGTGCTGGCCCTGCCTCTGGTGTGGGATTGAGGTGGGGATTGAGACTGGGAGTGGTGGTAGTCACCTGTAATTCCAAGGCTTGGGAGACTGAAAACAGGAGGACCACTATAAGTCCAGTCTGGGTAGTGAGACCCTGTAGACCCTATGCTACATACAAAAAAAGAAAGAAAAGACATGAATTTATGTATTCAGAGATCAAAAATGGAGAAAGTTTTTAATTCCATTTTGCTATGCATTCGTTTACCAGCTTCTCCTAAAACTTATAGATTCTCTTAGATTCCTCCAGTCTTCACAGAACGCCAAATTATGTAGATCTCACTGTGCTTCGAATCCCATTTCTCAGGTGTCACTGTTCTGTTGACGGGAGCTACATATTGTGTGTCACTCCACGTGAATATACTAGGGTTTAAACATTGTCTCATCAAATTCCATAAAATCATTTTCTATGGTTAAATACTTATGGCTATTGATAAATAGCTAAAGAGTAAGCAAAAAGAAATGAAAACAGTTTTGTAAGCACTCACTGTATTTTAAAAATGAGGAACATAATAATTTGTTTGTGCTATAATAAATCTCAGAGGAAGTACATCTGTAAGATTGATTCCAAGAAATATAATTCGGTAGCCAAAAATAAGGTCTACAAGATATTTTGTCAAAATTTTGCAAATCTTTGCCTTGCACTGTACTGCTGAAACAGGGCTCACTAAAGACAAATCCTTCAAATATTTTTAAAAAAGAAAAACAATACTTCCAGTGGGTAGCCAACAGAAGAATGAGATTTCTATATGATGTGTGTATGTATGTATGTATGTATGTGTGTGTGTGTGTGTGTGTGTGTGTGAATGCTACACAATACCTTAACATTTCATCTTTTTAATTTTTTTTTATAGCTAGACAGGGTCTTGCTAAGCCTCTGAGTTGCCCACTCTGGATTCCAACTTGACATCCTCCCACGTAAGGCTTCCAGAAGGCTGAGCCTACAGGCATGCACTGCCTTCATCCAACACTTCATTTTCTAGGGTAGGTGTTTTAGCTCAGGGATTCAAGTTGCCAGGATTATTGCCTGATAATAAACCCTTACATATGTAACCATTTTGGTGTCATAGTCTTCCTCCAGCATAACAGAATGATGATACATTGCGACTGACTACAGGAAAGACGAATGAAACATGATTTCTTGATGTCTTTCCATGCTACTAAACACACCAGCATTTAACCAGGCGTTGGTCTCTGTGAATCAGCACAAACGGGCTGAGCATTGCATAGCCCAGTATCAGAAATTCTTGAAGACTTCTTGCAATGGAGTCATTCTTGAAGGTGAATATTAAATATAGAGATAGGAAAGAATCTGCCCAATAAAAGAAAAGAAAAGAAGACATCAGAAGAAGAACACTTTGAGCAGCTTTGAGCTCAGGTGGTGTTTGGTAGAGGAACTTGGAGAGCTGTAAGTGGAGAACACGCTGGTGGTGCCTATGGAGAAGAAACAGCATGTAGGCACTGGCTCCACCCATCACTCCCTGACACACGGTGTCTCTCAGGGTGAAGAGAGCCAGAAAAATCAAGTTAATTTTCTGGCTTCTTGGTAGAAAATGACAATAGTTGTCACTTTGACGTGCTTTTGATAAGTTCAGATTGATATCTGTGATGATATAGAACAAGTTCATGCTTATCAAGGAATTCAGAATCCAAAATAGTAGAAGCAAGGAAGAGATGTGCCATACTGATTTGGGATTGAGCCTCTTCCACCCGTAGTGTCTGGAGCTAATGGTGATGGCCTGGACCACAGTGAGGAGACTGCTGGTGCAGATTGAGAGACCCCGGGCCACCCGCTCCAGGTACACAATGATCTTACAGCTGGTGTTGTCCAGGAAATTTCTCAAGCCAAAAGTTGCTATTGTCCTTGGTATTCCCTTGGAAAGAAGCAGTACAGCATTTGTAAAAACCAAATGGATGAGAATAAAGTGTGTAGATTTCTTCTCACTGCCTCTAGTAACACATATATAATTCATAAAAACAGAGATGTTGACCATGGTGCAAAGTCCAGTAAGAAAGAAGCAAATGATTCCTTTAACAAAGATTAAGGCCATTTTTTAATGGCCGCACATCCACTGCTGCCTCTTTGGCCAACAAACTCGTGACTGCCATCCAAGAGCATGTGCTCTCCTCTGAGTATTCTTAGTCTGCATATGATCAAGATCAGTCTTGTTTAACTATATTCGCAAAGCTAATATGCCCAGGTGTGTGGGAAGTGGCTGTGGCACTGGTGCAGGAGAAAAGTCACAGATACATCGATGCGCTGGAAGTATCTCAGCTACTTAGCAACCCCAGATTATTCTGCTTTTGAAACTGACATCATGAGAAGTGAATTAGAAAGGCTAGCTGCTCCACAAGCAAGTGAGTTGTTCAGTATAAAGGGAAAGAAGCTTCTAGCTCCTTCCTCAGGTCAGAAAAACGGACACTACTGCATAGAAAGAATGTGTAAACAATTCTGTGCCCTGATTACAGCATCACGCAGTTCGAATTGAAAATCTGGAACTAATGTCACTTCATCAATGTAATGCCTGGAAAGTATATAACAGAAATCTAGTTCGTATGATTCAATGTGCACAGACAGTGCTTCTGAAATTAAGCAAACATATTTAAGGTTTAAAATGGCAGTAGAAGAACATGCAACTCACAGCTGGATTCAAACTGAGAGAAATGGAGTCAAAGTAAGTATTCCTGGTCATTAAAAATTAGGAGACTGAATGGGGTATTGTACAGTGAGAAAATGAAATCTACCAAATGAAGCAGCAACAGGGAGAGGCAAACAAAGAGAAACGTCTGGCTTGACTTCTGAAAGGGCTAACTTGCTGGATAGAGAAGAAGGAAAGCTGGGCTCTTACAAACATCAACCCTCTAAACGTTCCCTGAACCCCTCATGAAAACCACAATGTATGGATTCCTCTATTAAATTTACCTGTGTATCTTTGTGCAATAAAGATGATCAAGTTTCAAAATAAGTGTGGCTTTGGAATAATATTGTGTTGTGGAATTAGGACATATATTATATATGGAGTTGATTTTGAGGTACTGGTCCATTGGATTGCTGGCTGCAGTTAGCAAGGCCACAGAGGCGGTGCTGCTTGTGCCCTGCAGAGCTCATGTCATGTTCAGATGTTGGACAAGAGGCCATAGGGTTTAATGTTTGCCCTCATGAATTTCAGTCTTACTTGTCCCAGTCTTTCCTTTGCATGCCCCAGTTCTCCCCTTTTGACATGGAACTGTGTAGCTTGTGCTGGTATCATTTTTTTGTTTTAATTTTTGTTTTAATTTAGATATAGGATCTTGCTCACTTGCCAGGTAAGGCTTGCACTGACAATAGTTATGCCTTAGCTTCTTCAGCAGCTGGGATTAAACATATGCGCTGTCGAAAAACTGTACTTTTAAAAATATTTTGCAATGATATTTCACATTACATATATAATTTATTTAGTACATACTAGATTTGAATCCTATTCCTCTTTTGTCTGTTTTATGAAAACGTAAGTTTTTCAAGTAATTCAATGATTTAAATATTATAATTTATTGAATCATGTATATACTATTCTGGAAGTAATTTGAATGTTGTAAGTATTTCTCAAAACGTGGTATGATTTTCTAATTCAAATTTATCTAGTTTTTCAAATACATGATTTATTTAAATATTTCCAAAACAAGCTGGGCGTGGTGGTGCACGCCTGTAATCCCAGCACTCGGGAGGCTGAGGCAGGAGGATTGGTGTGAGTTCGAGACCAGCCTGGGCTACAAAAATGAGCTCAAGGCCAGCCTCAACTGCATAGCGAGACCCTGTCTCAAAAAGACAAAAATAAATAAATAAATAAATAAATAAATAAATAAATAAATATTTCCAAAACATAAAACCTTTCAAAGCTCTGTAATTTCTCCGGTTGTATTTGGTTAGTGGACAATCACACATACAATTTTTCCTTAGAAAATGTCAGTCATCAAAGGGACCAGTGACCATGTGATAACCAACATTACACGGGGAGTTTGTGCAAGAGAAATTTGCAACTATACCTCTGATGTTTTCATCTGAAAGTCACTGGATGATATGATATCCACTTTTTATTTTTGCTCATGAGGCATTGCAAATTATATATGTATATCATAAAACTGTGAGGTTATTCCTCAAATTCAGGTCCAGTGTGAGAAAGGGAGATTACTCTCTGGAAGGGGTGAGTCCAAATCATCTTCTGGGCTCATAAATGGGACTGAAAAATACCTTTGAGAAAGACAAAGAAGCAAAAATAACATTTCAGTTGGACAGTTTTTCTTCCTTGAAGACATTAATGAAAACAACTGCTCGTCATCCCCGCCCTCCGCTCCCACCAGAGGCAGATGCAGTGAGCGCACTACAGACACAAACTCCAGACAACTGCACCCACCTGCTTTTTCAGTAGCTCCTACCTTGCACCTCTCATGTCTAACATTTATATAATGACTTTATTCCTAGAGAAAAGCTAGGCAAAGGGCAGCAGCACTCACTCAGTTTATAAGCCACTCCTGAGCATCCGCTGAGATACAAAGAGAGGGAAGAAGATTAAACGCCCAGTGCTCGCCTGTGTCTCGGAGCGCCCGGAACCACAGTAGCAGGTGTGAGGCTGCAGGGTGAGGCTGGGAGATGAAGGTGCTGAAATGCAACAGGAGAGGATCAAGGTCCAGGCGAACCCCAGATATCAGAAGAATAAGAGAGGCAGAGGCTCCTTAGATAAGTGTCGGATGTCAGGTCAAGCAGGGGTTGCATCTCTGTCCCAGCAAAGATGCTAGGGAAAGAGTTCCAGTAATGTCCTCAAGTGCAAAATTGGCTACTTGTGGACATACAGCCCAACCACACAGGATATCTGGGATCTGTGCAATGGGAAGGGAAAACTAGAAAAGAACGGAGCGATGGGGAGAGAAGGTAAAGAGGATAAAAATAAATAAACTGTATTATGCATATGTGGCCACTCCCCAAGATGGCTGTGTAATGCATGTGCTGTAAACATGTCCGAATAAACATTTAGAGAAAAGAAGCACGTCTGTTTTAAGGAAAAAAAAAAATTGGTAGTTTTGCATTTTGTTTTATTTGTTTTTCCTCATTATCTTTACATTTAGCTGTAACTTCATGCGTTTTAAAGTCTTTAATTGGATTTCCTCTCTTTACACCTTTCTCATGTTATTTCTTTTGTTTTTTTCTTTCTTTTTGCTTTCCTCCCACATTTTAGTTATTTTTACTTTTATCAGTACTATCTTCTTAGACTACCGCTCCTCATCTCTGCCTTGCCTTTCTCTGTGGACATGGGGTATAAACACTTCATATAGGCTTCTCCTGCATGTCTGTGGCTCCTTTCCTTTAGAGTGGACACTGTTGTTAATGGGTTTCTTCTCTCACCGCAGGGTTGAGAGGCAGCCCAGCATGGTTCTGGCTGCATAACTCACCTGGCTCAGGAGAGAGACCTTGCACCAGAACTCATCCTACTCATGCTTTACAGATTCCTGAGCTTACAAATTGGGAAAGACCCAGTTGGTCAGGACACAGCTGAACAGACACAGAAAGGCAACCGAAGACCCATTTTACCCCTTAACACTAACACAATTGCTATTCTCACCATGCCAGGAGGGAACTCTAACAAGGTTCCCTTCCACATGCTTCTAGACCTCTCAGTGCAGATCAGTCTGCAGGAGATACCACCTCAGAGTCCACCTCACATGCTCCCCTTGTGCTCCTCACCTCCCTGATCCACAAGCAGACACTATTCACCCAGTTCCTCAGAGCACACAGGTGCTCTGAGTCTCAGAAAGCATATGCTTGGACAACACCTGCCAGAACACCTGTATAAGACACAGGGAAGCAGCTGTGCAAAGGCCACTTGTTCTTAAACTCACTTACAAATCTCCCTCTGCCATACCATGCACACCCCATAAATCACTTCATGTGATCAGATTTCTCTATGTCTCATCCACATCCTCTTCACTACTCCATACATACTCATCCCTCACATGAAAAGTGATCTAATAAAAAATTGTAGCTTCTCCCGAGCAACCAGGCCCGGCATGTAAGTGGGACCACCCTGGGGAAGCCAAAAACTCATTCAACCCAGCAACCTGGCCCAGGGTGCCCAGTGTGGAAAACTGCTGCAGAACTCCCTGCAGGGAGACTAGAGACAAGGCCCACCCAGCTGATCCAGGAGCAGAACAGCTTACCACAGTGGCACAGAAAGTTTGCCTCCAAGGGCTGCAACAGGAAGAAGTGGAGCTCAGGAGCCGGGCCCAAGCCACACCCACCTGGATGACTTTGAACTTGGTAGGTTCGGACTTTGTGCTATGGTAAGAATTCCACCAAAGCTCTACACCAAAAGTCAGAAGGCAGAGCTATACAAAATGATAGGGAGAAGGAGCAAAATGCACTCTAAGGCCCCAAGCCCACCCAGAACAAATACAGGAGACAATAGCATAGAAGAAATTATAAATCACACACCTGAAATCTCTGAAATAATAGCATCTGAAGTAAAGAAACAACTACAGAAAGGCATAGAGGATATCAGATCAGAAATAACTTCTGAAGTAAAAAAAGGAAATAATACCTACAATAAAGAAGTACTAAGTGCTTCTAAAGACAATGATAAAAATAGAAGAGAATAGAAAAATGATGGAATCCTTGAATGAGCAATGTAGGAAACTAAGAGAATGTATGAAGCAGATTCAAAGTGCTGTACCGGAACTTAAAACCTCAGTCACAAGCTGGCAAAACCATTTCAATGAAAATGCAAATAGACTTTCAGACCTTAAAGACACAATTGCAGCTAGTGAAGAGGTAAGAAAAGATCTCCTAATAACAATTAGGATGCAAGAAAAAATAATTCAATATCTGCAAGATGATGCAAAGATGAACGATGTAAGACTAATAGGCATCAATGAGAAAGAAGGAGTCTGTACAAATATGAAAAGAATATGGGCAGAAGTAATAGCAGAAAACTTCCCCAATATGGGGAAACAATTTGACATTCAGGCAACTGAAGCATATAGAACTCCAAATAACATCAACCCAATTAAAACCACAATCAGACCTACAATAATCAAGATCCCAGAAATTCAGCACAGGAACAGTATACTAAGAGCTGCTAGAGAAAAGAAACAGATCACATTTGAAGGAAAATCTATTAGAATAATGGCAGATTTCTCTTTAGAAACCATCAAGTCAAGAAGAGCATGGAGCAAAGTACTTCAAGTCTTGCAAGAAAACAAATTTCAGCCCAGGTGGCTATACCCTGCAAAATTCTCTTTCAAGTTCAGTGGAGAAGTGAAATACTTCCAGGACAAAGAACAACGAAAGAATTTGATGATAAGGCCAACTCTGCATATTTTGCTAAAAGATATTCTAGAGAAGGACCAAAATGACCACAACTTTATGGAGGAGAATGGAAAGAACCCACCAAATAGGGCAAACACAGGAGAAAAAGAGGTGTACAAAAGCAGTCTTTTAACTGTCCTTTAAATACAGCAACAGAATATGTCCATCAGCATATTCTACAAATGGACTTCTCCTGCACCCTGTGGGTCATGATTCTGTCTGGTTCTACAGGGTGGACATCAAGGAAATAGCAGTAGCTCAGTCCCACAAGTGATGCCTGGCCACCAGGAGGCATCATGGACACTGTCCATGCCCATGACATACTAGAACTTTGTGTGATATCCTATCCTCAAAGTGTTAGAAGTTCTGGCCATACATTTGCAACTCCAGTATTTATGTTATGTTTTATTCTTAGTAATTCTTTACTATCACGGAGACTTTTTCTTAGGTGATATCTTTGTATATATTCACCTATTCAAATATTACGCAAGTACTCTGAATTGATTACAGATTTGTACATATGATACACAACATTATGGCCTCTAAGTTGGACTCATGATTTGATTTGAATTTTGGAATGTTGTTTTGAAATATTTAAGTTAATTTTAATTAATTAATACTTACTTAATTTTCTGAATATTGTTTGATTATACTTTTTGTTCTATGATTCACAGTGTATCTCTGACTTATAAGAAATGGTGTTATATTTTTCTCCTAGTGTCATAAACTTTAAAAAGAAAACAATAATATATATATACATATACATATACAAGGATACATATATATATATATATATATATATATATATATATATATATATAGGATAGATGTATAGCTACTTTAGCTTAGTTCATTGAGAATAAAAGTTTGTAGTAATATTGTTTAGACAAGATACCAGGTCTGCTCTGAATGACTGCATTAAAGACAACAATATGCATGGTATTCATTGTAACCATCCTACTAACTTGTTTTGAAACTGTTTCATTGCTATTTTATATATTTTTTTCTCATTAAATTGAATAAAATAATAAAAAAATACCTTCTATAAAGAATGGTGTTTGAGAGTATGGCCATCTTCACAATGTTGGTTCTTGCGATCCATGAGCAGGGAATATTTTTTCTTTTTTTAAAATCCTCTGTGATCTCTTTTTTTTCAGAGTACTGTAATTTTTGATGGATAGATCTTTTACTTTTTTAGTTAGATTAATTCCTAAATATTTCATTTTCTGTGTTGCTATTATATGTGTAGTATCATAGTATCCCTGGTATAAGAACTCAAAAGAAGGAATAAAAATGGAAAGGTATAATACAATTAAATGGAAAGCAAAAATTTAAGGATTAAACAATGAAGAGAGCAAGGAGAAAAGTTAGGAAACATGGCAGGGGCAAAATCATGCCTTTATACACACAAGATGGTTAAGACAAAGGTCCTAGAATCTCCAACAGGTTTTTGAAACTAGCAGTTAATTGGTAGAATTTTAACCATGGCTAACTATTTATGCTGATATCTGTGAACTAAACAACTACGCTGAGAATAGCAAGGTGCAATACTAATACCATGCTAGGAATACCTATCATTCTGGCCTCCTAGAGGTTTACTGCTTCTAGTCTCATATCAATTGTTGCTATACTCTCTCTCAAGTGAATGTTCGCTTAAAAATAATAAAAGTAAATAAGAGACAAGAAAAAAATGCCATATGAGTGGTAGGATTTTATTGACAATTTTTGCATCTGTGTTCATGAGGGAGATTGGCCTGTAGTTGTCATTTTTAGTTGCATCTTTCTCTGGTTTTGGAACCTGTGCTATGACGTACTGCATCTCAGTGGCATCCCAAATTTTCTGGTCAAGGAGATTGTGGGTCCACAGAGGGAAGTGATTGACAATGAATAATATACCTAAGGAGAGTCACTTAGAGGGAAAAAATTCTCTCGGGCTTTTGTAGAAACCAATTAGTCAAGCAATGGCCATGACTCATCCAGACAGCTGATGCTAACAAAAGATCTACAACATATTGTATATGGTTTCATGGTAAATACTGAGGGAATTTGACTGACCTTGTCTGATATAAAAGTTACATTTTTAGTTATATAGATCTGGCTTTAAATTGGTTATAACCATCCAGCATAAAAGTATAACCACAAGGTATAAAAGGTAATGCCATATTAATATGCTGAGCTGCAAAAGGCTCAAGTCAACAACTTCTGACATTGCCAGTTCTGTTGATAAATCACCACTATTATGGACTATTGGGTTGGGTTATTTTGCTGATTTAAAGTACCTACAATACTTGAACTGGCATTAAGTCCTTTAAAGACTTCTCCAAATACAACTTCTTTACCAGCAATGGAACACCCATCTCTGACAAAACAAAATGAAAAAGAGGAATATAAATGAAGGGTCATTTTGTAGTGAAAAAAATATGTATGTATATGCAAAATAGTTAGGATAGATATACAGCTACTTCCTCTTAGTTCAATGAGAAGAAAGATTTGTACTACTACTGTTTAGCCAAGATGTCATGTCTGCATCTTATACTCTGAATAACTACTACGAAGACAACAATATGAAATGTATTAGTTATTGTAACTGTCCTGCTAACCTATTTTGAAACTGTCCTATTGCTATTTCTTTCTCATTAAAATTAATAAAAAATGGTGCTTGGCCAAAGGAAGGATTTTCCTGAGGGAGTCAGATAGGTAACTCCTCTTTTCTGGCCTCAGGAAGGAGGAGACAAGGTTAACCCCTACCCTCAACATAGAACTAACACTGAGACTCCAACATCACAAGCTTCACTGGTGGCTCACTGCAATTGCAAAACCTTTGACTGTGTATGTATCTGCTTCCTCTTAGTCCAAAGAGAAATATATTCTTTCCTTTTTTTTTTCTA
>PVJA010054868.1:0-11407 GCA_004027025.1 Myocastor coypus
AAAAAAAAAAAAAAAGAAAGGGGAAAGAAAAAGAAAAAAAAAAACAAAAACAGTAATGTTGATTTAAAAGTGTTAATGCTTAATTGTTTGATCAATCTTATATATCTATATGTATTAATCTAAACTGATCTGATGATGAAAATATGTAATATAACCATTGTTAAATTTAAACAATAAAAATATTAAATTTAAAAAAAGATTTTTTCTCTTTTCCCCTAGCTGTTTGAAAAATATAGTGTGTTATCATTAACTACAGTGACCCTAGTGTGCACTTGCACATCAGAACTTCTTACTCCTGGTGGTAATTTCGTGCCTGTTGATTAATTATCACCTCTTCTCCCCTTTACCCCGCTCTCCCCAGCCTCTGATATCACTATTCAACTCTTTCTCTACTACCTGAGCTTTTTCAGTTTTCCCTTATTAGTGAGATCATTCAGTACTTGACTTTCTTTGTCCAGCTTATTTACTTAATGTTGATCTTTTCTTCCATCTTTACTGTTTCAAGTGATAGGATTTATTTTATTTTTATTTATTTTTTTTTTTTTGAGACATGGTCTCGTTATGCAGTTCAGGCTGGCCTTGAGCTCACTTTCGTAGCCCGGGCTGGTCTCGAACTCGCACCGATCCTCCTGCCTCAGCCTCCCGAGTGCTGGGATTACAGGCGTGCGCCACCACGCCCGGCTTTTTTTTTTTTTTTTTCAAGTGATAGGATTTAAATTGTTTTCATGGATTAATACTATTCTACTGTGTTTATGTCTATGTTCTGTATTTTCTTTTTCCATCCATCAGTTGACAGGTATTTAAATTGTTTCTATGTCTTGGCCACTGTCAGTAGTGCTGAAGTGAACTTGGAGGGTGTGGCAAATGAGAAATTGATGGTCAACTTGTTATGCCTAGCTGAACTGAACTAGTGTGGTGCTGTGTGTGAAAGGCCTACCTCAGGGTTGTTGCCTGCAGCATAAGGAGCAGAAATAGGGAAGCTGTTGAGAGGCTGTTAGGGAAACTAGAGAAGCGGTTGGGAACTGTTGGAAGCTGCTGGTTCTTTTGGGCTGTTCTGTTGGAAAGCTTTGTCATGCTGGCTTTCCTGGTGAATCAGGCTGTTCCCATTGAGGGGGAGCTCAAGACCTTGTTGCTGAGAATGGCTACAGTTCACTTTCAGAGAGATCTGGTCCTCACCTAAAGTATCACTTCCAGGCTCCAGAGGAAGTGATCTGGTCCTCACCTTAAGTGTCACTTCCTGGCTCCAGAGGAAGTGCTCTGGTCACCACCTTAAGTATCACTTTCTGGCTCCAGAGGGGAAGAGCAGAGCTCAGCCTCCTGGAGAAGCTTGTCACATTGGCTTTCATGATGAGAATGTGGCTGTCCTCATCTTCAGAGGAGCTCAGGACCTTACTGTTGCCAGGTATGGCCATGGTAATTTTCTGATTCTTACCTTGAACATTGCTTTCTGGCTTTGCTTAAGATCCCTTGACCTGCTTGCACAGATCCTTCATCCCGCTGGCATATACTTCTTAGCTCCCACTGCTGATCTCTGGGCCTTCCCAGTGCAAATCAATGAAGTGGGCCTGCATCAAACACTGTCATGAGCTCTAGGTCACCACTTGGACTTGAGAAATGCTGTCTTAGTTACGTTTTACTCATTGCAGAAATACCTGACACTCAAAATGAAAGAAGGAAAGGTTTATTTAGCTCAAAGTTCATGGAGGTTTCAGTCCATATTCAGCTGGCCCAAGACTGAGTGGAACAGGGCAGAGAGCATCCAGTTCATGGCGGTGAAACAGCAACAAAATGGTGGCAGAGGTAGCCAACCAAACAGGGCAGCAGAGAGCAGCAGCTCTAGTCTGTCTCTCTGTTTCTCTTTATGTTCCAGTCAGGCTCTCTGCCTTAGGATATCTGCCCTAGACCACACCCATAGTCCCAGCCCTACTCAGACCTATATCAGTATTAAAACACATAGTCCCAGGGATCATGGATCAAGTCTCAATCTATAGAAGTCCCTGCCCAATGACTACATGAGGCTTTGGGGGGACAACTAGACATAAATCATAATAGGAGCATTGTTATGAGCACTAGGTCTTCAGCTAGACTCATGCAAGCTAGTAGGATCCAGGCGTTTAGCTTCAGGCTTTGGTCTTCATTATGTGGATAGATTTCCTGCACTCTTTGTATGATTCTTTGGGTGAGTGTTAGAAAATGATTCTATAACATATGTCCTGTACTATATTGTTCCCTTTGCAAAACCCTAAACTATAACAGAGGGTATGCCTCAACAGGCTGATTTTTCTTCCTTTGAATATATATCTAGGAGTAAGATTTCAAAATGTGGCAGTTCTACTATTCATTTTTCTAAGGAATTCTCATTCTGTTTGTAGAATGGGTATACTAATCTAATTCCCATCAATAGTGGGGATCCAGGGGCCAAGGGTTTGATCCCTGCTGTGCCAGACCTGCCCCTGGGGCATGTTGAGAAGGCAATAGAGACTGGGCATGGTGGCGCACACCTGTAATCCCAGTTCTCATGAGGCTGTAAACAGGTGGGTCGCTACAAGTCCGATCTAGTAGTGATAGCCTGAACACCCTGTAGATCTTCCCCATTCCTCTCCACAAAAAAAAAAAAAAAAAAAAAAAACCTGTGGGGAAAAAGCTCTGTTTCCCAAATCCTCACCAGCATTGGCTATCTTTAGTTCTTTTGATAACAGCTATTTTAAGTGGAATAAGGTGGTGTTGTTTCATTGTGGCTTTCATTTGTTTCTCTGTTAATGATATTATTTTTTCCTGTATCTGGCCACTTTATGTCCACTTTGTTTTCTGTAATGGTTAATTTTAATATATTTCAATGTGCAAAGATATTTAATGCTGTGATGTTCAGTAACATTACATGGAATTGCCCATGTAGCTGTGTTATTTTGTTGATTTGTGTTCAAATCACATTCCTTTTGATAGAATGGAGAATTCAGCTGGCATTGATTCAGAAGAACTCCATTCAAAGTCTGTATTTGGGGGCAACAATTAATCCTTTTCTTTCAGGTCTCTTCTCTAAGTGATGGCTGCAGATTTGAAGGCAAACCATTAGATTAAATCTTTGGCTCCGCCCACCATTAATAGATGTTTAACATTGGACGTGTCTTAAATTTTATAAACATTAGTTGCATTGTGACTTGAGAACAAGAACATAAAGACATTGTATAAACTTCAGAGGACTTATCTTACTTTTTTATGCAGTATCTAGATATTTGGACTTAATTTTAGGCTGTTTCCTTGCCCTTTCAAAATAGATAGTGGTTTTCTGTGATATACAGCATCCTCTAGGGTTCTCCATATGAGGTTTGTATTGTTCTTTGAAAAAGCGTACTATTTTTTCTTTTCCTGAAGTGTGTATACATTTTTTCAGCACACTCTATTTTACAATACAAATACAATAGCATAATAGTTGTCTCAGGTATTCAGACTGCTTCGACAGAATACATTAAGCTGCATACCTTACAAATGAGTGTAGCCTTCCGACATGTGAGAGATAAGTGTCTCTTCTCTATAAATTGCCTAGCCTCACACATTTTATTGTAAAAGCATAAACAGACTAAGAGAGTTACTAAGCATAACACCTTGAACTCAGGTGTCATAACTGAAAGAACTGAGTGTGGGAAAAGTGAGAAACAGAGTATATTTTAAGCATTAAAATTGCAAAATACAAAGTCTACCAAAAAATGTATGTATACCTGAGTGGAAGAGGTAAACACATATCATGTTCTTATATAACTTACAGATGCACAAATGTTAAAAGAGGCTTGAGAAAAACAACTATCTGATCAAACAAGGGAAAGTTAATGAACATAGAGTCATTTGGGATGGTGTTTGAAAAGAAAGAAAGAAATAGTTTCAAGTGAACTTCAAATAAAAGGATGATCTAAGTAATTGGATTAAGAACTCCAACAGGTTCAGAATCATATAAAATTGACTATATAGAGTGGCTACAGTAAGGCAGTAGAGGAGATGTGATAGTAAGGTCTGCAAAGAATTTTTAGGCACATAGGAAAGAGCCATGGTACAAAATTAGGAGCCTGGACTCTCCCCTTGGTCAATGGCAGCCACTGGTGTTTGTTAATCGTTCTTTACATAGATTATGACCAACCGATACCTATGGTTTATTTTTTTTTTTTAAGTTTAACAAGAGCAGAAGATGCCAATTTAATGTCTCATATGTCTTGAAAGTTTGTGTCCCCTCAAAAATTCATGCTGAAAGTTGGTCTAATGCAGCAGTATTAAAACATGAGGTCATTAAATGGTGACTCAGTCCTGAGAGATCTTCCCTTGGGAACAGGATCAAGGCATTTATAAAAGAAGAATAATACGCCATTGGCTATACTTCCCTTCCTGTATCTGTGGCCCTGAGAGGACACAGTGTTGAAGGTGTTATTTTGCAAGCACAGTTTGTCACTGCATTGGACACTAATGCTACTGGCACCATGGACTCACTGGAAACCAAATCCACTGGTGCTTGATCTTGGACTTCCTAGCCTCCAGAAATGTGACAAATAAGTGTCTCTTCTTTGTAGATTACTTAGCCTTAGTCATTTCATTATAAAAGCATAGTAGGCTAAGAGAGTTACTAAGTCTAACACCTTGAACTCAGGTGCTGCAACTGAAAGAACTGAATGTAGGAAAAGTGAAGAAGATAAGGCATATTTTATTTTTTTATTTTTTATTTTTATTTATTTATTGTCTTTTTGAGACAGGGTCTCATTATGCAGTTCAGACTGGCCTTGAGCTCACTTTTGTAACCCAGGCTGGTCTCAAACTCACATCGATCCTCCTGCCTCAGCCTCCCAAGTGCTGGGATTACAGGCGTGAGCCACCATGCCTGGCGATAAGGAATATTTTAGACATTAAAATTATAAAATACAGAGTCCACCATATATATATATATATATATATATATATATATATATATATATACACACACACACACACACACACATACACACACATATATATACTTTAGGAAAAGAAACACTTGTACAAATACTTTAATATTAAATTTATTGGAACATCATGAGTTTAATACAAGTTACCTTTGGTCTCTTGGCCTCTGTGGTTACAAGAGGTGATCAATGTGGTGGCTCTCAGCTTTCAGGCATTTATTAGTAGCATGGCCTGCTGCTTGGGTGGCTGTGGTCATTGAGATTGCTTCCCATGCATTTTCAGTTTCTTCACTAAGGGCCTGCAGTGTAATGGGTTTTCTATGATGTAGGGTTCCTAATATGAGGATCTCACAGTCTTTTGAAAAAATTTACTATTTTTCTTTTCCTGAAGTTTGAGTACATTTTTTCAGCAGAGTATTTTACAGTGCAAATACAGTAGCATAGCAGTTGTCTGAGTTTACTAAGGCTGCTATAACAAAATACACCAAGCTGTATAACTTAAAAATGAAATCTATTGTTTAATGTTCTGGAGCCTAAAATCCAAGTGTCTAGTGAGTTTTGTTCTTAGCATCAAAGAAGGGATGCTGTTATGTATCTTTACTGTATTTGCACATGGCTAAAGGAATGAAAAATACTTTCTCATATTTCTTTTTTAAAAACACTAATCCCACTCATTAGGGTTCTTCCTTCATGACCTGATCACCTCATAAAGGCCTCACCTCTTAATACTACTGCATATGTCTAAGGAGAATCCAGCTATGAATTGTGGATAGAGATAAATATGTAAACATAGCCATTGTGAAATAATTCTAGTTCAGTCTTTGCTAAACTGTTTAGCAGTATACAACTGGTGAACATGTTGGGACATACATTCTGCAGGCATAGTGCTTTAAGAAAAAACACAACCTGAGCTCATAGGATATTATTTCATAGATATTGAGTAAATATGGATAATTATATACAATTCACATATTGGTTCACATGTAAGTTTAATATAGAAAGTTAATGTTTTTGAATATATACTTAAGAGGAAATAGAATTATTCATTTAGTTTACATTATTGAATCTTTTATTCATGATATTGACAGTTGGCTTAACTTACATTAAGCTGGGCTTCATTCTCATTAAGTTGTTCTGCACTAATTGTATTAATGCTATACTTGTTTCCAAAGATAGTAGGCTATTTTCGATGAGAGTGAATGTAATCTGTGCATTTCAATACTGGTGTATATTTCACTTCAGTTTGCATCTTAATTTGCATGTAATTAATTGATAGTAATTCCCAGTCAGCTAGTTAAAATTAAGTATTTTTTCTTTTACCTTTTATAGTTTACTATTATTTTATTTTATTTATTTATTTATTTATTTTTTTTTTTTTTGAGACAGGGTCTCGCTATGCAGTTGAGGCTGGCCTTGAGCTCACTTTTGTAGCCCGGGCTGGTCTCAAACTCGCACTGATCCTCCTTCATCAGCCTCCCGAGTGCTGGGATTACAGGCGTGAGCCACCACGCCTGGCTAGTTTACTATTATTTTAACACATTTAGAAATTTTCAAAAATAATTAGGTCGCACTTAATTGAAATTTTTTTTTCTTTTTTTTTTTTTTTTTTTTGTCTTTTTGAGACAGGGTCTCACTATGCAGTTCAGTCTGGCCTTGAGCTCACTTTGGTAGCCCAGGCTGGTCTCGAACTCCACTGATCCTCCTGCCTCAGCCTCCTAAGTGCTGGGATTACAGGCGTGAACCACCACGCCCGGCTCTTAATTGAAATTTAAGTGAGTTGAAAATATATTTTAATCATAAATATTGCACCATTAGCGCAAAATTGCTCTCTCTAATTAAGTACACTTCACCTTCCAATGAGAA
The DNA here is from genome assembly GCA_004027025.1 of Myocastor coypus. Taxonomy (NCBI): domain Eukaryota; kingdom Metazoa; phylum Chordata; class Mammalia; order Rodentia; family Myocastoridae; genus Myocastor; species Myocastor coypus. The sequence continues at coordinate 6,783 of PVJA010054868.1, forward strand.
TAATATATCTTAAAGCTAATGATTTATGAGATATTATATATTTGAAACAGAAATATACAATTTTTTAGAAATTATCTCTGATATCTTCTGATTATATAAATACTAAATATTCTACTTGTTTGTTTTTCTTCTTTTATTTACTAATTTTAAAAATGATATTCTATTTTCTTTATTTTTTTAATTAATACAATGCACATTGCTGTCTTCATAGTAGTTGTTCCAAGTATAAGATGCAGACATGATAATTTTTCTAAACACTATTGCTACAAATATTTCTTCTCATTGAACTAACAGAAATTAGTTGTATACATAGTACAATATTCCATAATAGTAGTGGGTTATCAGCAGAACTGGCATTGGCAGAAGCTTTTGACCTGAGCCTTTTACAGCTCAGTATACTACTCTATCTTTATTTTTCATGCCTTGTAGGTATACTTTTCTACTGAGAGGTTAAGGCCAAATTAAAGCAAGGCCTATATAACAAAATATGTAACTTTTGTATCTGACAAGGTCAGTCAAATTCCCTTAGGGTTAACCTTGAAACCATATACAGCGTTTTGTAGAACTTTTGTCAGTGTCAACCATTTGGATGAGTCATGGCCATTCTTTGACCAGTTTGCTCTCTGTGAAAGCCTGAGAGAATATTTTCTCTTTAGGTGATTCTCCTTAGGCCCACTATACATTGTCGATCTCTTTGCTCTGTGGCACCATAATCTCCTTGAACAGAAAATTTGGAACTCCACTAAGTTATAGGATGTTACAGCACAGGTTCCTTATGTCCTGAGTCCTCACTGAAGACTTTGACTATATTGTTCTTTATAGCTGAATGATACTCCACTGTATAAAATTCATGTCATCTTTTTCATCTATTTTTCAGTTGGTGGCCAATTTGGTTATTTCCAAGATTTGGCAATCACAAATTACGCTGATATAAACATAGGTACACATATATCACTATGATATGATGTATTCAGTTTGATTGGGAAAATTCCCAGTAGGGGGAGAGCTGGATTGAATGGGATTTCCATTCCTAGTATTTTAAGGAGTCTCCATACTGATTTCCATAATGGTTGTACAGGTCCTATAAATTTTATTGAATAGATCTTTTACTTCTTTTTTTTTTTTTTTTTTCTTTTTGGAGGGGTGATATTTTATTTTATTTTTTAATTGTTTAATTAATTTTAATAAGAAATATCAACATGATAGTTTGACAAGACATCAGGAGTACATTCACAACAACTGACACACTGCATATTATCCTCACAATAGTAACACAAAGCAGAGGGTGTGGGAATGACACACCTTCCAATTGATATTGGTAAAGAAAGAAAACAAAAGAAAAAATTCTTTGAACAAAGAGGAAACAGCTATATGAACAGCACAATGTTCCACAATTGCAGTGTTCCACCAGTGAAACTGCCAACATTGGAGGCTGTTGATCCAAGCCTCCTACAGCTCACCACACCAGTCTAGCTCTGCGTTTCATGCATTGTAATTAAGCTTTTCTGCTGGGTGATCAAGGGTAAGTTAAAGCAAGACCTGTATAACAAAACATTCATCTTTTGTATCTTCCAAGGTCAAATCCCCTCAGGATTAATTTTGGAACTATGTACAGTGCTTTATAGAACTGTTGTCAGTGTCAGCCTTCAAGAGGAATCACTGTCATTGCTTGACCACTTGCTTTCTGTGAAAGCCTGAGAGAATGTTTTTCTCTGGATGACTATCCTTAGACGCACTATACTTCATTTATCTCCTCTGAGGTCCCATAATCTCCTTGACCAGAAAATTTGGGACACTTCTGAATTATAGGATATTACAGCACAGGTTTTCTTATGTCCTCAGTCCTTACTGACCTTGAAGGGCTAGGGCCAAAATATTGGTTATCCTCATAGCCCTTCTTTTTCTCCAAGTTTTGGTCTGTTAACTTACATTTTCAACCCTCCACAGAGAAGCTCCGTGATACTATTACTCTATAACATAGGTAATTGAGCTGAACATCACTGGCTTTCTGAATATCAAACATCTTTGACTTAGCTTGGAATTGATATTGATATTTTCCAGCAATCACTGATATTTTAATAACTCTCTATAGAATGTGTTAAAAGTATTTACACAATTTTTATGAAGACTTTTGGAAAACCAAGGATATACAAAATTGTAGCCTGTCAAGCCTATAGCATTTTTCCCAGTCTCTTACACTCAATGAATACTCTTTTTTTTGTTGTTGTTAACCAACCATTTACTTGAGAGAGTATAACAGTAACTGAGTTTACATTGGGAGCATTACACATCAAAAAGATGAAAATGACATGCATTCCAAGTATAGTTTTAGTGTTTTATGGTGCTATGATCAATGTGATGAACCTTTTAAAGGTTATTAGGACCAATATCTAATTCATTCTGTGTACATAGTTCATGGTTTTGCTACTGCTATGTTTCCTGTCTTTTCTGCTTCCAGTCACTTCATTGTTTAATCCAAAACACATTCAACTGTGTTATGACCTTAAGTTTTTATTTCCTCTTTAGAATTCTTATACTAGGGACACTACGATATTCACACATGTAGGTCTGGTTTATTTCAAGAATGAGTATATGTTCAATATACACCCATTTGTATATGAAGTCTTCCAGCTTATTGTTCTTTATAGCTCAGTAATATTGCATTGTATAAAAATACCACATCTTTTTCAACCATTCTTCAAATGATGGGCATTTTGGTTGTTTCCAAGATTTGGCTATTACAAATTGGGCTGTTATAAACATAGGAGAACAGATATCGCTCTGATATGATATTTTCAGTTCTTCTGGGAAAATTCCTAGTAGGGGGATAGCTGGATTGAATGGGATTTCCAGTTCTAGTTTTTTAAGGAGCCTTCACACTGCTTGCTTTCCATAATGGTTGCATCAATCTGCATTCCCACCAGCAGTGGAGAAGGGTTCCTTTTTCCCCGCAGCCTCTCCAGCAGTTGTTACTGGTTGATTTCTTTATGATAGCCATTCTTTCTGGGGTGACACGGTATCTAAGTGTTGTTTTGATTTGCATTTCACGAATGGCTAGTGATGTGGATCATTTTTTCATGTATTTATAGGCTTGCTGAATTTCTTTCTCTGAGAAGTGTGTGTTTATCTCAGATGCCCATTTCTGGATTGGGTCTTTGAATTTGGGAACCCTAATGGTTTTTAGTTCTTTGTAGATTCTAGATAGAAGACCTTTGTCTGAGTTCTTATTAGTTAACATCTTTTCAAAATTTGTGGGTTGTCTTTTCACTCTGTTAGTAATTTCCTTTGATATGCAAAAACTTCTTAGCCAGAGGAGGTCCCATTTGTTGATGCTTTCAAGAATTAAATGTGCAATTCAATTTCTGTCCCTGAACTTTTTGCCTACTCCGATGTCTTCAAGATTTCCTCCCACTTTCTATTCCAGGAGATTTAATGTTTCACTTTTAATATTTAGAACTTTAATCCATTTCGACTTTAGTTTAGTGCATGGTGATAGACTAGGATCAAGTTTTAGTTTTTGGGATGTAGAAAGCCAATTTTTCCAGCACCATGTGTTAAAGAGGCTATTTTTCTTCCAGTAAGTGTGTTTGGCCCCTTTGTCAAAAATAGGTGGCTGAATGTGTTTGTATTTGCTTCTGCATATTCTAATCTATTCCATTGATCCTCAGGTCTATTCTGTTGCCAATACCATGCTTATTTTACTACTGTAGCTTTGTAGTATAACTTTAGGTCAGGAATTGTAATGACTCCTGCCCTATGTTTGTTGCCCAGAATTCTCTTTGGAATTCTGGGTCTTTTTTGGTTCCAAATAAATTTGAGGAATGATTTCTCCAGGCCTGTGAGGTATGTTGATGGTATTTTGATAGGAATTGCATTAAATCTGTATAACAATTTAGGGAGTATGGCCATCTTCACAATGTTGGTTCTTCCTATCCAGGAGCAGGGAATATCTTTCCATTTCCTGAAATCTTTTAGGATCTATTTTTTCAGAGTACTTAGTTTTCATTTAAAAAGTCTTTTACTTCTTTAGTTTGGTTAATCACTAAGTATTTCATTCTCTTTGGTGCTATCATAAAAGGTATTGTTTCTTTAATTTCTCTCTCAGTGTGTTTTTTATCCCCATTGTTTTTTTTTTAAATTTAATATTTTTATTGTTTAAATTTAACAATGGAAGGGGCCCTGTGGGATGGCTCACTGGTCTAAAGCGCCTGCTTGGGGAAGCTTGGGCGGCTTCAGGGACTGCGGTTCGATTCCCGGCACCACATGCTGCGCCAGCCCTGCCCTCGGGGTGGGTTGAGCCGGCCATGAAAATGAGTGAATAAACAAAACAGGGGGTCTGAAACAAGAAAAATAAATAAATAAATAAATTTTTAAAAACATTAACAATGGTTATATTACATATTTTCATCATCAGATCAGTATAGATTAATACATATAGGTATATAAGATTGATCAAACAATTAAACATTAACACTTTTAAATCAACATTACCTTTTTTTCCCCCTTTCTTTTTTTTTGAAAGTTGACATATTGCATATTGTTCTCACAATCTTTCTACAGAGTACAGTATGTGGACATGACCCACCTCCCTATTGATGTTGTTTAGGAAAAAAAAAAAAAAAAAA
>PVJA010054869.1:0-11325 GCA_004027025.1 Myocastor coypus
CCCCCCCCCTCTAGTTTTCTTCTTTATTCATTTCCAGAGTACCAACTTGAACTTGGATAGGTTGAATTAACCCAACCCATCTCTGGCAGGTATACTCAACATGCTATATAAGGTATAACATTCAATTTATTATTTCCTTCTCAAGAGAGTTCTCTTCAGTCCCTTAAGACCCAGCTCCCCTCCCATGGGCTTTGCTGGAGCTTGAGGGGCAGCACCAGCAGGTCTGAATCGCGTGGAGGTGTTCGGTCCTTGCGGGCTTCATGAGGTCACTTTCTGAGCACTTTGCTGTGAATGGCAGAACTCACACAGTAATGCAGCTTCACACACAGCTTGGGAAGCGCATAACCGTTGAAGACGCTCGCTTCGGAAGTGTTCCTGGTTCCAAATGACAAACTTCTTCATGGCCTTATCCTTGGGTACACACTTGGCACAGTTTATGCAGTGAATAGGTTGCACGTGACTGCAGCCCTTTTCGGCATGACTGTTTTTTTTTTTTTTTTTTTTTTGTCTTTTTGAGACAGGGTCTCGCTATGCAGTTGAGGTTGGCCTTGAGCTCACTTTTGTAGCCCAGGCTGGTCTCGAACTCGCACCGATCCTCCTGCCTCAGCCTCCCGAGTGCTGGGATTACAGGCGTGAGCCACCACGCCCGGCTGTTCCTTCTTTTTTTTTTGTCATATAGGAAAGGAGGGCCCGAAAGAGCTACATCATTTGTTTTGACTCCATCTCTTTTGTTGATATCTCCTAGTCTTATATTATTTTTCTTTGCATGATCTTGCAGCTGTTGTATTGTTATTTCCCGGTTCCTTGTTATCTTTAAGAGATCTTCCCTTTTATGTCCACTAGCTGTGATGCTATCTCCAAGGTCTGAACTTCTATCTTCAGTGTAGTTCAAGTGGTTTTGTTAGCTTTCAGTGGAATTCTTTTAATTTTTTTATTTTTTATTTCTTGTTTCAGAACTATTGTTTATTTATTTTCATGGCCGGCTCAGCCTGCCCTGAGGGCAGGGCTGGTGCAGCATGTGGTGCTGGGGATCGAGCCATGGTCCCTGAAGCCGCCCAAGCTTTCCTAAGCAGGCGCTTTAGACCAGTGAGCCATCCCGCCCAGCCCTTTCAGTGGAATTCTTAATGTCCTGGATATCTGCTTGAATCTGTTTCATATATTGTAGGTCTTTACTGTTTTGTTCATTCAACGTTCCTATCTTTTTCCTGTTTCCTTCTATTTTTTAAATCTATGTCTTCATCAGATGTATTGAGCAATTTTAAAATTATTGTTGTTATTTCATTTTTACCTGAGAGATTGCTTAGGATCTGATTTCCTCCATAGCCGGATGGCATTGTTTCTTTACTTCAGTTGCTATCATTTCAGAAATTTCAGGTGTGTGACTTCCAAGTTCTTTCTATGACTTTGTCTCCTGGACTTGTTTTGGGTGGGCTACAGGCTTAAGATTTTCTTTCATTCTTTCCTTTTGTCATTGTTGAAGCTTCCAATGTTTTCCCTGGCTGCAGTGATGGCAGAGTTGGGGTGTGGGTATGGTTGGACAAGTCTCTCAGGAAGTTTCGGTTCATAGTAGGTTAACCAACTCAGTGTGATGTACACCGCGGTGGGGGGTGGCGGAAGCCTTAGGTCGAGAAGCATGTGGCGATGATGAAGGCAGGCTGAAGTTGTGCAAGGCTCTCTTGGTGCTGGCTGGTGCATGGTAGTGCTCCCCACGGGTCCTGCAGGTCACCGTGAGAGTCTTCCAGGCACCTGGTTTCTGTTTATCCTTGGCAATGACAGGTGTCCAGGGCTCAGCTGAGCTCTGATGAGGGTAAGGTGGTCAGGGCAAGGCTTACCAGGTCCCCTCAGCAGTCCTCCATGCAAGGGTGGGCAGCCAGAACAAGGGGCAGGGCCTACTGGGTCCCCCAGCAGTCTTCCAGGTGAGGATGGGTGGCCGGGACTCAGGCAAACTCCTGTGAGGGTAGGGTTTGGGGGGTAGCACTAGTTCTACCAGGTTTCCACATCAGTCTTCTGGGTGAGGATGGGCACTTGGGACTCAAAACTTGCTACACTAGATTTTAATGGGCATAGATGTAAAATACCATATTAATGATTTTTATGTTGGTTATAGGTCAAAATGATAACATTTTAGATATATTGGATTAAAATATCTTTTAAAATTTAGCTGGCCATGGTAGCATACACCTATAATCACAGCACTTGGGAAGCTGAGGTAGGAGAATCACCATGAGTTCAAGGCCATCCTGGGCTATATAGTAACTTCAGGGTCATCCTGAACTATTTACTGAGACCCTGTCTCAGAAAGTCAAAATAAGACAAAAAAGAGGTACAAAAATTAATTTAACCTGTTTCACATTGCTTTTTTTTAAAAACATGGCCACTATAGGGTCAGGGAGATAGCTGCGTGGCACAAGTACCTGCCTGGCAAGTGCAAGGTCATGAGTTTGAACTTTGGTCCTGATAAAACAAACAAACATGGCCACTAGAAAACTTGAAATTCTATCTGCAATCTACAGTATTATTTCTACTGGACAGTGTGGTTTAAATAATCATTGTTTGTACAAACATGAAAGAGAGAACAGTATAAGATGAAGACCGTTAGGGATTATTAGAAACCTGTTAAGATTGGTTTAAAGTCCTCTGAAGACCAGAGGGAACAGGGTGAGATACCCCAGAAAAGGGAATAGGGGTAAACCAAGTGTTTTATTAAGAAGGCAAAGTTCACAGCTGACCATAGAATTCCCTCTGACTTGGGTTAGGAATTGTCTGTTGGACTCTTGAAAGGATACGTTTTCTTGGGCTTAATTAAGAGAGGCTTACAAACTACATTGTGTTTTGGGGTCTGACTCCAGTAGTTCTCTAAATCTAGGAACCACTGACTTGAAGGTGCCGGTGAAGGCTTGGTGACCTGTAGTACAGGGAGAAGAGGTGATCAGAAAGCACTCTGGAACGGACTTTTGAGAGACCCTCTCTGCTTCCAGAGTCACCTGAAGGGAGAAGTGGGGGCCAGGCTTTAGGGTGAACAGATCTCAGGACCTTCCTTTAGGTGGTGTAAGAGTTAACTTTGCTGTTTTGGGACCAAGCAGGCTGCCACTCATGATTTATTTTATTTATTTGTTTGTTTGTTTATTTATTTATTTATTTATTTATTTTTGTCTTTTTGAGACAGGGTCTCGCTGTACAGTTCAGGCTAGCCTTGAGCTCGGTTTTGTAGCACAGGCTGGTCTCCAACTCACACCGATCCTCCTGCCTCAGCCTCCCAAGTGCTGGGATTACAGGCGTGCGCCACCATGCCCGGCTTTGCCACTCATCATTTAAAGGAGTCGTGGCTGGCTGGCTCCACTGAGTTGTAAGGCAGACAGAAACCTCATGGCAGGAGGATGCAGAGGGTCAGGGCTGCTCCCCTCATGGAAACCAGGAAGTGGAAAACAGAGAAAGAGAGGAAGGCATGGGGAACCAATAGTCTCTGGATCATGTCCTCATGACCTGCTTCCCTCAAAGAGCTTATTCCAGTATGAACCAATCGATGGATAATTCTATTGATAAGGTGTGTACCCCTCCATCCAGCTGCCAAGAGGTTGGGTCCAGAGAGGATAGCTGAGCTCAGAAGTTCAGAGCCAGCCTGGACAACATAACAAGACCTCATCCCAAAAAACAAATACTTACAGAGCATGTAGTGAAGTATTGCTATTTCAAAATAAAACTGCTACATCACTCTTTTGAGTAAATTCCTAGATATAGACCCACCATCACAATGTAACATCTACGATGATCCATTTTAATAATTGGGAAGCAGCTCTTGTAATAAGACAGAAATTTATCCTGTTCTTTCTGTACTTGCACTTATTTCCACTGACTTTATCCACAGACTTCTATCACAATATTCTGTGCTTCTATCCTTAAAATGTCTTAAAGCACTCTTTCATAGTCTATGCACATACTGTGCATTAAAATTATATTTAATGGGGATGGTGAGATAGCTCAGAAGTCTAAAGCACCTGCGTAGGCAAGCTTAGGCAACCGCAGGGATCATGGTTTGATCCCCGGCACCAGATGCTGTGCCAGCCCCGCCCCCAGGGCAGGCTGAGCCGGCCATAATATAAATAAATAAATAAAAATTAAAAATAAAATAAAATTATATTTAAAACATATACTGAACACACACTTCTCAGAGAAAGAAATTCAGCAAGCCTATAAATACACGAAGAAATGCTCCATATCACTAGCCATCTGTGAAATGTAAATTAAAACAACACTTAGATACCATCTCACTCCAGAAAGAACGGCTATCATAAAGAAATCAACCAACAACAAATGCTGGAGAGGCTGTGGGGAAAAAGGAACCCTTCTCCACTGCTGGTGGGAATGCAGACTGGTGCAACCATTATGGAAAGTGGTGTGGAGGCTCCTTAACAAACTAGAACTGGAAATCCCATTCAATTCAGCTATCCTCCTACTGGGAATTTTCCCAGAGGAACTGAAAATATCATACCATAGCGACATCTGTGCACCTATGTTTATGGCAGCCCAATTTGTAATAGCCAAATCTTGGAAACAACCAAAATGTCCATCATTTGAAGAATGGTTGAAAAAGATGTGATATTTTTATACAATGGAATATTACTCAGCTATGAAGAATGATACACTCGAAGACTTCATATACAAGTGGATGTATATTGAACATATACTCATAAGTGAAATAAACCAGACCTACATGTGCAAATATCATATAGTCTCCCTAGTGTAAGAACTCTAAAGAACAAATAAAAATGGAAGGGCATAATACAGCTGAATGGAAATCAAAGACTTATGGATTAAACAACGAAGTGACTGGAAGCAGAAAAGAGAGGAAACATAGCAGGAGCAAAACCATGCACTTATGTACACAGGATGAATCTGATATTGGTCCTAAAAACCTTCAGAAGGTTTTGCACACTGTTGATAACAATGTGCAACACTAAAACTATCCTTGGAATGTCTGTCATTCTGGTTTTTTTAGATGTGTACTGCTTCTAATGTAAATTCAGTTACTGCTATATTCTCCCTCAAGTAAATGGCTGGTTAACAAAAAAAGCAAAAAAAGGATATTAATTGAGATTAAGAGACTAGGCAAAATGCCATAGGCTTGACAGGCTACAATTTTGTACATCCTTGGATTTCTAAATGTCTGCATAAAAATGTGTAACTGCTTTTATCACATTCTATAGAGATTTATTAGAATATCAATGGTTGACAGAAAATACCAATTTCAAGCTAAGTCTAAGATGTTTGATATTCAGAAAGACAGTGATGTTAAGCTCAATTACCTATGTTATACAGTAATAGTATCATGAAGCTTCTCTGCTGGAGGGTTGAGAATGTAAGTTAACAGACCAAAAATTGGAGAAAAAGAAGGGCTACGAGGATAGCCAACATTTTGGCCCTAGCCCTTCAAGGTCAGTGAGGACCTACGACATAAGAAAACCTGTGCTGTAACATCCTATAACTCAATGGTGTCCCAAATTTTCTGGTCAAGGAGATTATGGGACCTCAGAGGAAAGGGATAAGTGAAGCATAGGGTGTCTAAGGAGAGTCACCTAGAGAAAAATATTCTTTCAGGCTTTCCCAGAAAGCAAACTGGTCAAGCAGTGGCCGTGACTCATCCCGAAGGCTGACACTGACAACAGTCCTACAAAGCGCTGTACATGGTTCCAAAGCCAATCCTGAGGGGATTTGACCTTGGAAGCTACAAAAGATGAATGTTTTGTTATACAGGTCTTGCTTTAACTTGCCCTTGATCACCCAGTGGAAAAGCTTAATTATGAGGCATAAAACGTAGAGTTAGATTAGTATGAGCTGTAAGAGGCTTAAATCAACAGCCTCCAACATTGCCAGTTTCACTGGGAACCCAATGCAATTATGGAACATTGGACTATGTATACAACTACTTCCTCTCAGTTCCAAAAGAAGATATTTTCTCTTTTTTTTCTTTCCTTACCAATATCGATTAGAAAATTTATCATGTCTACACCCTGTGCTCTGCATAACTACTATGAGGACAACAATGTGAAATGTGTCAATTATTGCAAATATACGACTACTGTGTTTGGAAACTATCATATTGTTATCTCTTATTAAAAGTAATAAATAAATAAAAATAAAACATATACTGAGCTATTTAATTGTTTATGATCAAAACAAGCTAAGTATGTTATAAATTTTTATAGTTATTCAATTTCAAAAATAATTTATAAGCCGGGTGTGGTGGCGCACGCCTGTAATCCCAGCACTTGGGAGGCTGAGGCAGGAGGATCGGTGCGAGTTCGAGACCAGCCTGGGCTGCGAAAGTGAGCTCAAGGCCAGCCTGAGCTGCATAGCAAGACCCTGTCTCAAAAAGACCAAAAAAAAAAAGAAAAACAAATTTATAGGAAATACATCTCTTCCAGAGGTGAACAGGATTTTATATATATATATATGAAAACAATTAATATTCATTGTAAAAAGATATTTCTGCATGCAAATGCTGAGAAGTATTACTTGTATAAATAGGCAGAGTTTTGTTGAAGCAATATCACTTAATTTTAAAATTCCTTCTGAATTGTATGTAGGCAGGCTTTTTATGAAGGAGCAAAAATTATAGTCAGCGCTGTATTAGTTGGTCACTTGGTCGCGCTTCAATTTATGTCCTATCTCAACTTAGTTTATTTTTATTCTATTTTCATTTTTATTTTTTTGCAGTACTGGGAATTGAACTCAAGACCCTCCACTTGCCAGGCAAGCGCTTATTCTACTGAGCTATTTCCCTGGCCCCCTTCAATTTAGTTTACAGTAGAGGCTTCCAAACCATTTGAGGGACAAGGATTTGCTATCCCCTTCTTTGCCTCATTGGTATTCTCAGTATCCACCCGGTATTTTCAGTTGTCCGGGCCTCAGAGCTCCTGTGAAAAGTAACTTGTCACCCATTCCAAGTCTTTGTCCAGTGGGAAAAGGGACGCATGGAAGGTGGACCCTCTACCACCAGAGTGTTCACTGTCAGGCCAACTTAGGAGAGAGTTAATGTGGAAACGAGGGCTCTAGGGTGGTAGCGAGGTCCCTTCCACTAGCACCCAGTGCCCCTTGGAAAGCCTCGGGTTGTGCCTAAGAGTTTCGCTTGCCCCAGGCCCGCACCCGGTAAACTCGGCACAACAGCTGCTGTAGCTCAAGCTCTGCGGAGGGAGAGGTCAGGAGCCTAGGATGTGGGGGCTGCCACAGGGCTCGGGCGCGTGTCCCAACTGCTCACCCAGGGCTGCCTACCGGTCCTGCCGGTTTTCCTACTTCAGCGAAGACAACTCCTTGGCCTCACCTCCCTTAAGAAAAGAGATTTTTCTTACCCTTCTCCAGCCTTGCCTTGAAGCTGAACGCTGGCCCATACCTCGGATGTGTTTCTTTGTCGTGGTAGTGTAACAGTTCAAGCTCTTGGAGAGGAGCTGCTTGGCTTCAAATCTCGTCCGTGTTGAACTTTGGGAAGTTCCTCGCTAAGCCTCCGCCAAGAAGTTTTCTACTTCTTCTTTTTTTTTTTTCTTGCGGTATCGAGGATTGAACTCAGGACCCTGTGCTTGCTAGGCAAGCACTTATTCCACTGAGCTATCTCCTTTGCTGATTCTTATGAAAGTTTTGAGGGAGTTAAGTGGCTTGACGTGAAGTTCTCAGTAAAGAGTGGAGAGCAATAAACACTCAACAAATGTGAGCTATTATTACTGGCATTAGCTTTATTTATTTATTCATGTTATGTTATGGCTGGCTCAGGCTGCCCTAGGGGTGGGGTGGGGTGGGGCTGGTGCAGCATGTGGTGCCGGGGATTGAACCCTGGTCCCTGTGGTTGCCTAAGCTTGCCTAAGCAGGCACTTTAGACCACTGAGCTATCTTTTTTTTTTTTTTTTTTTCCACTGAGCTATCTTGCCACCCTGGCATTAGCTTTAGATTTGGCTTATCCTTAAATCATCCCGGGAGAGGCAATTCTTATGATCTCAAGTCCTGTTCTAACCATCGTGTTACTTTGGTCCTTAGAGTGCCATATTACTGGGGAAAGGTTGAGGCAGAGACTTAAGTGCTGAGTTAGGGCTGTGCGGAGTGCCAGAACTTTAGAAATTAGGGCCACGCTCTGTGTCTGAACTGCTCAGCTTAAGCTCAGATTCTGTGGTAGCCTGTGCCTTTTGGCTGGGGCACACAGCTCTACTCTGGCCACGCCCCTGCTCCATAGTGGAGCTGACCTTGGCCCACTGGAAAGTATAAACGGGCTTTCAGGCTTGAGTTATACATTGCCCCTAATGGCTCCTGAACTTTAGAGCTAAGCCCCCGGCACCTAGCCCATCTTTCACAAAACAGGGCTGGCAATAGCCATCTGAGGGTCACTGTGATGGCCCAGTGAGATGTCAGAAAAACTCCTTGCATGTATCTGGCACAGAATGAGCCTGGCACTATTGCTCAATGTTACGAGGCACAGCAGGCAATGATGAGGCTGTCTACGAGAGCTAGTCCGAGTAAGGAAAACAGGCCTGACTCAGGCGGCTAACATGGCTTCGTGTCTTTCCCAACGCACAGCCCAGCCCTGGAAGGCAGATGCGTTGGCTTGCTCTGCTCTGTGGGGCTCGGCAGGCAGTTAGAGGTGTGGCCTCAGGGCCTCCTTGAATCTAGACCACTTTAACGCTGGGTTCTCTTTTTTTTTTTTTTTTTTTTTTGTCTTTTTGAGACAGTGTGTCGCTATGCAGTTGAGGCTGGCCTTGAGCTCACTTTTGTAGCCTAGGCTGGTCTCGAACTCATATCGATCCTCCTGTCTCAGCCTCCCGAGTGCTGGGATTACAGGTGTGAGCCACCACACCCGGCTTGGGTTCTCTTTTATTGACCATTCGGGATGTCCGCCTGGCTGGCTGCAGCTCCCTTAACTTACCACCCTTGTCTAAGCACCGGGCATTTGGGCAGCTGCGCTTATGCCTCATGACCTCGTCCCCTCTGGCCTGGACTGATAGGTTTTAGCGGCAGCGGCAACGGCAACAAAACAGAAACAGCGGGGAGGGGAGCCTTTACTAACTCTGAAGACAGAGAGGATCATGGGTAGGGCGATGGGCCAGTCCTCTGATCTGAGACAGGGAGGGTGGGCTTTTGCTAGGGACAGTTTGGGAGGGGCGCATTCAGTGACGCGAGGAGCTGAGCGGAGGCTCCCTTGGGCGGGTGGGAAAGGTAAAAAGAAGTTGTACCCAGGGCTGGAGGGAGTGATCATTGGGGAGATCAGCTGTTGTTCTGAGGAGTCAGCCATGTTGGATCAGGGCCACGAGGATGTGGCAGTCTGTACTCGGGCCACGAGCTATCACGGACTGGCATAGGTGCGTGGCCCAAGCCAGCACAATCAGATTTGCCTCTCCAGGGCACCTGGAATTGGTACCAAGGGATTTCCCTTTTCATCCTGGGGCTTCACGTCAAACAAAGAGATATGAAATCTGGGTGATAAGGCATGGCAAGAGAAGCCGCAGCGTATCAACAGGTGAAATTAAGAAAAAACATGAGAGCTTTTTTGTATAGCCTTGAGTTCTTAAGAGTTCCCACTGTTAGGTCCGGGAGACGTCGGGAGAAGGATGAGCCAAGAGTCGGTGCCTCAAAGTGTTACAGAGCTCTTTTATTAAATAAGCTGTGCCGGCACAGGGCCACCCCCTAGAAGAGTGACCCCGAGCGGCTGTGTGAGCGGGTTTTTATAGGGTGCTTATGCTAATGAGGGATTCAGCAAGCATCTTTTACAGAAGCCAATAGCGTAGGTTAGTCGGGGGCTCTTTACAGTGATTGAGTATCTTAGGTCTAGGTTATAGTCCAATGGGAATGGTTCTGGTAACATTTGGGCAGCCAATGGGGGTACACTGACCCCCCCCTGGCCGGAGGGGAGTTTCGACACCCAGGTGACTTTCGGGGTAATAGAAACCTAAGTTACAGATAACAGAAGGGTGGTATCGAGGTGGGTCAGCCCTTACACCATTTCCTGTTTTAGTCAGATTCTCAGGCCTGGTGCCCGCTTGCTCCTGGATTTCACGAGATGCTTCTCAGTCCTTAATGATAGGCCCAGCCTTTATTGTTGACACTGAACTATGTTGGAACTGCCTTCCTCCTAAGTTACAGAAGGGGACTTGGTCTCTAGCTTGAGCACAAGGAAGAAATCTGTAGAAAGGACCTGGGGGAAGCTCGTGAGACTCCGGAGGCTCGAGCAACTTCACTTCAGGCGGTTCCAGTGCCAGGGTAGCTTTGTGTACTTCAGCTACAGGTGGGCAGCTGACTTCTGAAGCCCTGCCATGAAGCTGCCCCAGCTAGGGGCCTCTCAGTTCAAATTTCTGGCCTGGAGAGCAAACCTCACTAATCTGCGAAGAGCCCATTAGTAATAACTAGAAGGCAGCATCCAGCAGCAGCCCACAGCGGCCAAAAGACTGGACCCCCGAGGATGGGACATGCTGTTCTCAAAGAGCAGGGAGTGGGGGGGCAGCAGCCAGCCCCAGCAGTGTCCTGCCCAGGCTGGCTTTCACACCTGCCCACGATGCACTGCAAGTAGGAAACTGAGCTTGTACCTGAGAGGGGTGCAGAGATTTGTGAAATAAGGCTGCCACCAGAGCCTGCGTAGCCTGCCCAGGAATAGTTAGTTATCCTCCTCGAAGGCCACCTGCCACAACTGCGAGGGGACATGTATAAGCATAAAGGGCGGCCGGGACCTAGGAAAGGGTAGTTACCTCTGAGCTGTGGTGACCCTGTCCTAGATATCAACCATGTCCAGGTTGGAAAGCACCTTCTGATTTGCCCTCAGTCGCCACCAGAAGGCACATATGTGTGAACTCTAATGTTAAATTCAGTGAAGCAGAGCATGTCCTGCTCTGCTAATCAACCTACAGCGCGGGGCACACTGATGCGTGCAACGGCACCGAGGAAAAAGAGAGCGGCAGAAGCTGATCGCACCGGCTGCCGTCCGAATTCTTAAGCAGGGAAATCGTGATCCTGCAGTGCTCGGCCTCGGGCCTGGCTCTACGCCTCTGGCCGGCAGCGAGTCTCCTTTCCACGCTGTGTCTGCTGCGGCTGCTCTGCGCTCGGCACGCTCTCCGCGGGTCAGCGGAAGTCACACTTTATTTTTTTATTTTTATTTTTTAAATTTTATTAATTTTAATGAGAAAGAAATAACAATGAGAGTTTCAAAACACATTAGTAGAACAGTTACAATAATTAATACATTGCATATTGTTGTCTTCATAGTAGTTGTTCAGAGTACAAGATGAAGACATACCTTTTCTAAGCACTACTAATACAAATTTTTCTTCTTGAACTAAGAGAAAATAGCTGTATATATAG